>ML110112.1:0-19181 GCA_003697995.1 Taxidea taxus jeffersonii | reverse complement strand
CTGACAGCAAGTCCCCTGCCCTCTCCCTCCGCCCTCCGCTGGGGCAGGGAGGTTGGCGCCCAGGGTTTTGACAGGTGCAGGGGAAGTGTGAGCGATGCGGAGCTGAAGGAGAGAGCTCGTACCCTTGACGTGGCTTGCCCATAGCCAACACGTGATAATGCTTGGGTTCCATGAATCAGGCAGGCTGACACTTCTCAAGGAACCCCAGGCCCTTCATGGGTTCCCTCTTTTTGAAGGGAACCGTCAAGAGGAAGCAAAGGGCCATGGGCACAAGTGGACAGTGTCCTCGGAGGCCCTCATGGCTTCTAGTCCTTTGGCTGTTTCTTCCCCCCCAAGGGAGGCCCGGTCCTGCACTTGTTTACCTGCATTAGCGACAGGCCTAGAATAAAGCCATTGTCGAGCTAATCAGCTTTGTTCTCTATGCAGACATTCTGGCTTAGGGCTGAGCATGGACTGATGCCCATAGCGGGACAGAACAATGATGACATTCATGAGTCAGCATTGGGTCAGTCCTGCTGCTTTCAAGCTCATTATTTGTTGCTTTTCAGAAGAATGCATTTTTGCCTACAGCTAAGACAGCAGCACCCACCGCTAAAGGAAAATGCACGTGGATTTGCCCTGGTGGGTCTGAATTTTACATCCTGTGTTTCATGGCAGCCGGGGCAATCGGACCGGAAGGACTCCACCACAAAGCAGCCATCTTCTGGCCAGGCAGGCACCGAGCCTGCCTCCCCTCACTCTCCACCACACCAAGGGGCTGCCCAGGGCTGGGCTGGAGAAGAAACTTGGTCTGGAGTCCCCATGGCTCTTGATGCTAAGAGGAGCCACTGAGGAACCAGCCAGAAGCCTCGACAGGGAGAGTCACTCTTGACCTTGCAAAAGAGTTTTTTCGGGGCCGTCGTTCCAAGATTGCTTTTGCAAAATGTGTCAGGTCCACTGAAAATGTCATGACACTTGGATCCTTCTGTCTTAGGTCTGTGCGGTGGAACAAAGATGTGGTATGCTATTACCAACCCCGAGGGCCCCCGCCTTTTAACTACTCCTGCTGAACCTAGGGGCAGAGGCTGGATGAGACTCAGGGTCCTTCTTGGCCAATCTGTACTCTTGCCCCCCCAAATTGGCAGCTGCTGGCAGCTCAGCCGACCCCTGGATGTGGGAGCTGCATACAGACCTCCCTTAGCAAAAACTAAAAATAATTGTCCACAGTGGGCTTCAAAGAGAACTCTACCCCTTCGATCTTATAATTGTTCTTTGTGATTACAGATCCTCTCTGGTGTGAAACTCACAGGTTCAACAGATGAAATAAGCTAAATATTCAGGGAAACTGCTTTTTTGTTTTCAGAGTTCTGTTCGAGCTTAAAAAACAAAACCCACAGCAAAAATCAATAGGGCTCGTGCTGATTCGATACCTGACTCCAACGGCATGTTCATTGGCGTGCGCACACGCGGTCGGCTTTGTTCTCGAGCCTTCTCTCTTTTGCAGAGTGAAATACTGAAGCAGAAGGATGTCAGGCCGTTCCCTGGGGCACCGGGCCGAGCGGGATCGCAGTCGTGGCCTCTTCTGCTACTTCTCCTGGCAAACAGCTGCTGGTCGGTGTTTACATTCCTCCAGGCCAGGAGAAACCGGAGCAATTAAAAACAAAAGCCTTCTATCCATCCGTAGCGTTCCCCCAGCCTAGTGGGTTTGCAGCTTGTAATGTGTTATTTATTTTTGGTTTTAATTGCTGACCGTCCCAGAAACATTAGTGTTATATATAGTGCTAGGCTCAGCAGGAGTAATTAAAAGGCGGGGGCCCTCGTGGTCCATAGTAACATACCAAGTGCTGGCTGTTTAAGAAAAACGTGCCATTGATTTGCCATCAGCAGACGCAGGGTGGGAAGGGAAGAACACGCCAGGCAGAAAAATCTCACCGAACGGGAAAGGTTTCTGCATCCGCCAACATGTACTGAGGTTTAGGGGAAAAAATGTGACTGATGTGGGTCAACCTTTTCAGCAGAGCCATGGCTGGGAAGAAGAATCGAAGTTCACTGAATACAGTGCTGGGCATTTACATTTGCATAATTCATTTAAAACTCGGGAGACCCAGGGTGCCTGGGTAGCTCAGTCGGTTAAGCGTCTGCCTTCAGCTCAGATCGTGATCCTGGGGTCCCGGGATCGAGTCCCATGTTGGGCTCCCTGCTCAGCAAGGAGCCTGCTTCTCCATGTACCTACTGTTCCCTCTGCTTGTGCGCTCTCTCTCTCTCTGACAAATAAATAAATAAAATCTTAAAAAAAAATAAAACCCAGGAGACCCCTTCCAGGCTAGTGTTGGCATTCTTCTCAGGATCTTTTACACCGGGGACAAAACCAGGCACTTCTACCTTGTTTGAAGAGAAAATATGGCACACTATGTTTCCTGGCCCTCTCCAGGAGGCAGATCGTGGGGGAGTTTTTATTTTGTGCTATTTTTGGCTCTGACGCTTTAAGGGTGGGATGGGCAAAGGGAAGGGAAGCAAGAGGGTGAGGGGTCCCAAGAACAGGAGTTGGTGTAAAGACGTAGAAAGTGGAGAGGGGAAGGAACGGGTGGAGTCATGAAATGTATCGTCCTCCTGTCATTATTGCTCATTTCACAAATTTGGAGTGTCAGGCTCCAAGAGTTGAAAAGAAGCTTTCCATAGCAGGTAAAATATGGTCCCATTTATGTGCCCATAATACATCCAGTAGCATACACACGGATGATGGGGCATTGTTTATCAGGGCTCCACCTCTGGCACTAATGCTAAGTAGAAGGGGCTGACCCCTGTCCCTCCCTTAGAATTATTCCGTGGTCTCCCAGATCTTTATTTTGAACAATTTTCAACCACACAGGAATATTGAGGACATGTCATAGAACATAGCAAGTGTTAAGTATTGCACAGAACAGTTACTGCTAGAAGGGCTTTCCATGTGCTACCTCAATTAATCCTCCCCCAAATGCTGCGACGTTATCACTGCTACTGCTAAGATTACCATCTTCACTTTAAAGGGAATGTGACTGAGGCACACACTGCTTAAGAAACTGGCTCAAATCACTGTGTTTGAATTCTTTGAATAAATACCCAGTAGTGCAATTGCTGGGTTGTAGGGTAATTCTATTTTCAACTTTTTGAAGAACCTCCATGCTGTTTTCCAGAGTGGCTGCACCAGCTTGCATTCCCACCAACAGGGCAAGAAGGTTCCCTTCTCTCTGCATCCTCGCCAACCCCTGTCATTTCCTGACTGGTTAATTTTAGCCATTCTGACTGGTGTGAGGTGGTGTCTCATTGTGGTTTTGACTTGTTTTTCCCTGATGCCGAATGATGTTGAATGTTTTTTCATGTGTCTGCTGGCCATTTGGATGTCTTCTTTGAGGAAATGTCTGTTCATGTCTTTTGTCCATTTCTTGACTAGATTGTTTGTTTTTTGGGTGTTGAGTTTGATAAGTTCGTTATAGATTTTGTATACTAGCCCTTTATCTGATGAGACATTTTCAAATATCTTCTTCCATTGTGTAGGTTGCCTTTTAGCATAGTGATTCGAAAGGGGCACCTGCACCCCAATGTTTATAGCAACAATGCCCATAATGGCCAAACTATGGAAAGAGTTCAGATGCATGGATAAAAAAGGTATGGCATATATGAATATTGCTCAGCCATCAAAAAGGAAGAGATCTTAACACTGCAACAATGTGGATGGAACAGAGAGTATTAGTCTAAGCTAAATAAGTCAGAGAAAGACAAATATCACATGATTTCACTCACATGTGGAATTTAAGAAAACAGAATCAGACAGGAAGGGAGAAAAAATAAAGTAAGACGAAATCAGAGAGAGAGAGAGATCGTAAGAGACTCTTAACTCTAGGAAACAAACAGGGTAGCTGGACAGGTGGTGGGTGGGGAGATGGGATAACTGGGTGATGGGCATTAAGGAGGGCATGTGATGTAATGAGCACTGGGTGTTATATGCAACTGAAGAATTACTTAACTCTAGCTCTGAAACTAAAAAAAAGAAAGAAAGAAGAGAGAAAGAAGGAAAGAAAGGAGGAAAACTGACTCAAGCTTATGCACATACAAATGGAAGGAGTATGTCTCACAACATAGACAGGCTAGTTGCAGGGCAAGGTTCTTGACCACTGCACTGTTTTGATTCTGAACAATTATTAACAATCTTTCCAGGAACCTGGATATTAGCATCTCGGGAGATTGGAAGCAAGGCAGCATGGTAGGCTTGCTCAAGTGTGATGATATTCTCCAGGGAAGTCTGGGTAGGCATGTCCCAGGGAAGGCAATGGGTTACTGAGGAGTAGAGGCCCAGGTTATTTTGGAGGCCAGAGGCATCCTGCCAATGGACATCTCCAGAGAAAGCCCCAGAAGAAAAGGGTTTAGCAAGGAGCCAAGAAGGGTAGCCATTCCCTGAAACAGGACCACAGGTTACAGCTGAACTGGCTGTGACTCATACAAGGGCATTTGACTGGGTGGGGCTGGAGTCAGTCCAGGCTCATCTTGCCAAGATGTGTTCTTGTGTCTCTATCCTAAAGAAGCCCAAAGAACCAGAGTTGCCCAAGCTGTGGACCTTTGGATCTCTATCTGCACTGAGAGGCACTGATCTAATTTACACAGTGGAATTTTATAGGCTAGCTCTCAGCCCATATGTACCAACAGAGTTTGGGTGTTCCCCTTCAACCTACAAAGATGCCCAAGACCTAGGCATTCTCTTTCCTTGATCTTGGCTCTTTGGATCTGTCTGTCCCTATTGGTGGCTTATGTGGCTGGTCTGGGGCCAATGATGGGCTCCTAACTACAGCTGTTGAAATAATGGGAGAAGTAAAGAGATTTGAACTTTGCCTGGAATTTTAAAATATCCCTAGCATATGTTGAGTCTCTCTAAATTTTGATGACCTGAGGAAAAGCCCATATAGGAAGCTGAGAGTCTACTCTACCCAGGTTTGGTCAATGCCAAGATGTGGAAGGAGGTAAGACACTAGCACCAACTTAGTGAACCAAGAAAACATGAATCAAGTGCATGGGCTGCCACATGTCAGGGAGCAGTTGTCCCCAAGGAGCCCTGGAAATTCCTGGGGTACATATTGATAGTCAGGGCATCTGTGGGGGTGTAAGAGGGAGAATGAGGCTTCCAAGGTCAGAGTCCTGCTTCTCAAAGGTCAGTCCTCCAAAGAACTTGGGAGAATGGAAACCCAGCTTTTAGAAGACTAGGGGTACCACTTACTCCTGGCCTGTGAGATCTGGGTCTCTTTCATTTCTTTTTCTTTTTAAGATTCATTTATTTCTTTGAGAGAGAGAAAGCACGAGCAGGGGGAGGGGTAGAGGCAGAGGGAGAGAGAGAATCCCAAGCAGACTCCCAATTGAGTACCAAGCCCAAAGAGGGACTCGATACCACGGCCCTGATATCATGACCTGAGCCGAAACCAAGAGTTGGATGTTCAACCAATGGAGCCGCCTAGGTGCCCCTCTTTCATTCCTGTATCTTTTTCTCCTCTTCTTTCTCCAGCCAGTGGTTAGCACAGTGGCTGGCACAGACAGGCGTCTCTTGCTCTTTGCTGCCTGGGCCGTCTGTGCTTTGTTGGTCTACAGCAGTTATGAAGGGCTCCATTGTGCTTGGGCCTTCCTGGTACCAGCCCTGGCAAATGAGGGGACTGAACACAAACAGCATTGCCCACAATTGAGTGTTTGAGGCTTGTCTATCTGGGGCCCTTCACAACCCAGTGGGGAAAAGTAAATGTAATTTCTTCTCTTGGTTTTGCCTCAAATGCATCACAAATTGGAATCACTTCATGTCCGAAGGCTCATTAGAAATGTTCCTGAAAGGCAACGCAGCCCATTAAGGCTCATTCTGAAGAGTGATTTTTATGTGCTTCACATTTGTGTCTATATTTGTTAAAGATCAAGTTCAATTTTTGAAATCTCCAGATGTCTTGGCTCAGCTACAGATCTGAGTCAGAATTCTTGGGGGATACCTCACTTGGTAATAATAAAGTTTCCCTCCCCTCCTAAAGGCCCAGCATTTTAACCCAGGGGATCGTTATTGCTGCTTAAAACCCAGAATTGCAGATTGAATTCGCTTCATCAGAATCATTTTCTGTAAAATGACTGATCTCGAATTTCAGTGAACATAACTGATCTCAGCTGCCTCATTTGGTACCTGTGGTAAAGGGTAACTGTCGGATGTGCTAATTCTGGAATCCTCACCTCCCTTCATCTTCTTTATCACTCTGAATCACTGGCATTTGGGTCCTGACTGGTCAATTATAGAGATTTAATCGTTACGTCAAACTAACACGGTGTATTGTGATCTCTGCTTTTCTACGAAGAAATGAAACCAAAGTTACAAAATGAGACTAAGCCTTTTGACATCAAGTAACTCCACACCTCTCTTATAGTGGGCTGGGTCGGATGCCACATGGCATGTTGGGGAATCAGATTAAGGTGGGTGGGTGGCTCCTTGGAGTGGCCAGAAACAGATGAAGCCAAGAAGAAATTGACTCCAGAAAGAATCCTGAGGGTCAGAACTATAGAACCTAACATATGCTTAGGACCAATGGCAAGGAAGGCCTGGGGAGGGTTTACTGAACCAGGACATTCCAGAAGACCAAAACAGCCTGAGAAGGAGAAGGATTGCAAAGAATGAGGGAAGATTGTTGCTGTCTGCAGGCAGATGTTGGGTAGACTTGTGGGAGAGTGTTGGTGGCTCTTTCTTTGTGTCCTGGCCCTGTGGATGGGGCTGCCTGGTTTAACGCTCTTGTTAGATGGGATGACATCACCATTACATAATATTTATGATAGAAACAAGACTTGCAGGCCCTTGGAGTTTAGGAGCAGTCATGGGATAAGTGAGACATTACTTGTTCTCCAGTATCTACTGTTGTAGATACTGTTCAACAGTATCTACTATTGGTAGATATCTACTGTTGTTCTTAGCAGTTGATCATAGAAATGTCCCAGGAGGGTAAGCCCAGAAGACTTTGGGTCCAACCAACCAAATAAATGAACAAACAAACCCACAAAGGAATCAGCAAATATTGCAAGTCCTGTGAGACTTCCGTAGGCGATAGACATTCTAAGGATCGTAGAGCTTAATTAGGCCTTCAGCAATTACTTCCTCCAGTTAAGCTCATTTCAATGCATGCAGGTAGCAAGCCCCAGAGACTCAGTGATACCAGCCGGTTGGTGGTGCTTCCTGGACCCAAGACCAGCTCTCCTGCCTAATGTGGATTTCTGTATTGCTGTCTCTCTTAGCAAAGTTTTCAGTTTTTAAAATAAAATTATTTTATTTAAACTCAATTAATTAACATATAGTGTATTAGTTTCAGAGGTAATTCAGTGATTCATCAGTTGCATATAACACCCAGTGCTAATTCCATTATGTGTCTCCTCAGTGCCCATCACCCAGTTACCCATTCCCCATCCCCCCCCTCAGCAACCCTCAGTTTGTTTCCTTATGCTCAACAGTCTCTTATGGTTTGTCTCCCTCTCTGATTTTGTCTTATTTTAACTTTACCTCCCTTCCTCTCTGATTCTCTGTTTTGTTTCTTAAATTCCACATGTGAGTAAAATCATGTGATACTTATCTTTCTCTGGTTGCCTCATTTTCCTTAGCATAATACTCTCTAGTTCCAACCATGTTGCTGCAAATGTTAAGATTTCATTCTTTTTAATGGCCAAGTAATATTCCATTCTGTGTGTGTGTGTGTGTGTGTGTGTGTGTGTGTGTGTGTGTGTGTATGTGTGTATAATCTTCTTTATTTGTTCATCTGTCAATGGACTTCTGGGCTCTTTCCATAGTTTGTCTACTGTGGACATTTCTGCTCTCTTAACAAAGTTTTAACCCTTCTCATCTTTACATTCTGATGATGTCGATGTTCAAAGCAGCTTCGGACTCTCAGTGGGAGCACTGATGAGAAGCCCTGTCCACGTGGGGGACTGTATTTAGCAACTCCCGTGATGTGGGCGTAAGGACTCAGTACACTTTTTCAGAGGCATGGTCTTCAAAAAGGCTCATCTGCTTCTTCACGTACTTTCTTCCAAATCCAGATCTGAAGCTGGAAATGTTTGCCTCGTGGTTAAATAACGAAGAAGGGCACACTGGTTAACGGTCTTGGAGACAGCTGCTCTGGATTGGAAATGTGGCTGTGCCTTTGCTAGGTACTCGAGCTGTGGGCAAGTTTCTTAACCTTTCCCTCACTGCAAAGTCAGGACACAGTGCCCACATTTTACGTGTCTGGGGGAGATTTAGGTGTAAGATGTGCAGAAGCCCTCAGCATTCTCTCCGGTATGTAATAGCAGTGTAAGGACAGCGAGCGGCTCCTGTTCCTGTGTGTTCACTGCGGAAATTTAAATCTAGCGAGGATATAAAAAATTGTCTCAAAGTGGTTTCCGTAAGACAGAGACTCAGCAACAGCTCGTTTGTGTGTGACTTGCCACTTGCATTAATGCTAAGCAAATTCCCGATTCTGTCTGAAACTCAGCTTTCTCACCTGTGTAATAAGGAAGAAGTTTCCTGCGGGAATGAGAAATTTCAGTGAGGTCAGGGTGTACTCTGGATATTCAAAAACCCCCTCCCTCTCTTGCCTCTTTAAACTCCTAAAGTGACTCCCCAAGTGATTTTTTTTTTTGCCCTTTATGACCTTGAAAGATCCCCTCCTGGCAATTTGTCTTCCTTGCCCCCGTACATGGTGTGATTCCAGGATCACCCCATTGGCTTACCCCATGACCCCCTGCAACGTGGACTGGCCTGCGTGGTTCTCCTCTGGGCCAGCCCAGGACACTCGGTCTTTGGGGACAGGGCCCCCCAAAGCACTGCCATCCCAGTCCTGTTGGGGACTCAGGCAGAAGGGGTTGGCAGGACTGGCCTCCTGGGCATGTGACACATGCAATTCACAGAGCCTGGAAAGGGTTCCTGCTTGGTTTAATGCTCCGCTGATGCTGTCTTGAAATATCTAACAGTTTTGTTTTGTTTTTAAGATTTTATTTATTTATTTGAGAGAGAGAGAGAGGTCACAAGTAGGCAGAGAGGCAGGCAGAGAGAGAGGGGGAGGCAGGCTCCCCGCCGAGCAGAGAGCCCAATGTGGGGCTCGATCCCAGGACCCTGAGATCGTGACCTGAGCCAAAGGCAGAGGCTTAACCCACTGAGCCAGCCAATGCCCTAACAGTTTTTAACTTGTATTAAATCCTTAATAATTTTCAAACAAGGGGGCCCCCCATTTTCATCAAGTGCTGGGCCCCACAAGCTACATCGCCAATCCTGAGTGAAGGTGTGATATGAAGATTTGGCGAACCTGAATATCAATCACCCCTGGCTGAATGGCCTGTGCACGGGGGAGGGATTTGGTTGGGGCAGGGGACACAGCATGCTTTGGAACCTGTAGTGAGGCAGAAACTTGGTAGCCCTAGTAGGGAACACTTCAGGGCGGAGACCCATGAGATCGGAGTTCCTCTTGGAAAGGCTTGTGGAAAAGAAGGAAGGAGGCAGATTTCTCAACCACCAGATAGCCCGGTGTTCATAATGCCCAATCCCATGTTCTTTGGGGCCACTTGAAAGATTTCCCTTAGGAAGACTTAAGTGAGGTCAGGCCAGGCCCAAAGACCTTCCTGGATTAGAGCTTGCACAGTTTCCTGAGCCCAGACAGGTTGCAGAGCCAACACTTATCACAGAGGCCAAGGGAGGTTGGGCATTTGGATAGGAGGCAGGTCATTGATGCTGATGGGACCCTAGGTGTCTTGGGATACATGGCCCTTGATACTCTGTGTTACTCTGTGTCCTTGATACTCTATGTTACTGTTGCATGTGGGTCCCTGTGAGCTTGGGAGGACTCCCTGGGCCCATTGGGCACATCAAGGACCATCAAGTCATCTCCAAGGACTCTGAGAGCCTGACTTTATTGAATACTCCCTGTTAGAATGGCCCAAGGAGACCACAGGCTCCTGCCTTACTCAACAACACAGCCCCTAGGAAGCAGGCTCTCCTTCCTCGAGGTGATTTGTACACCATTGAGCTCACTCTTGCAGGAACTATCTGCAGTCAAACCGTCCATCTTTTCCTCCCGTTCAGGATTCTTAGTCTCCAGAACAAGATGATAATACAAGAGAGGGACTGTAGAGATGGATTCTACGTGTCTGAAAGCATGGTGTTCTTAAGGACAGTCAGCTATGCTAAGTGATGGATCTCTCAAATCAGTTATGTTGGGGGGTGGTGAGCACACCACATGGCATTCACTTGACAAGTGGCTTTCGCGAAGTTTCTTTATTGACTTATTTCACCTGGTGTATTTAAAATGTACTTTCATTTGCAAGAAAAATGAATTTATGTTCCCTTCCTTGAGAAACCTCTTGTGACTGTGTGGGATAAAAGCTGTGTATAGCAAAATGCAATGACAAAGAGGTCTTTACCGGGATGTCTTAAGAACTGGACTTCCAAATGAGGTTAGGATAAAAAATAATACTGATTAGGGCACCTGGGTGGCTCAGTCGGTTGAGCGTCTGACTCTTGGTTTCGGCTCAGAACACGATCTCAGGGTCCTTGTGATCAATCCCCACGTTGGGCTCCCCACTCAGTGTGGAGTCTGCTTGTCCCCCTCCCTACCCTTCTTCCCCCACTAAGCTTGTCCTCTCTCTTTTTCTCTCTAAATAAATAAATAAGTAACATGATTTTTTGTGGAAAATACTCAAAATACACAGACAGAGTGAGCAGTTTGGACTCTAATCTTTCAGGCCATTGATATGCATTTTCCTATCTGTTGAGCATAAACCTAGCCACACTAATTCAGACGTTCAAGAAATAGCAAGTTTTTCATTTTCCATAACCCAGTATGATGTCTGACCGCAACCCCCCACTCTGTCAAGCTGGCAGGAAATTTAATTGCAGACATTTTGGAGATTGGCCATTACATTGGGTCAAATGGCGGGTCTTTGGCAGTGCCAAAGAATGGCAGGTGCCCGTGGGGTTTTGGTCATTGGTCCTCAAAGGTTATTCCTCAGATGTCCCTTGTCCCCACACTTATGGTCTTCCAAAATTATGGTTCTCTGCTTCCCCCTACTCTGCGTGGGGCAGGAAGAGTCCCCAAAGCCTGCAGACCCAGATACTAAGGACCGGTCTACCCTGCTGCTTCTCCAGGTTTCTGCTACATCCCTAGCAGGACAAGAGTGGCATCTGGTTCCTGATCTGGAGACCTCAGACTCCTCCCTTCCTACTCACGGGGAAGATGTCCTTTCTCTAGCTCATTATCCTCAGGTGACTTTTCTTGTTCTACTGCTCAGAGTCCCCACTGCATTCCCTCAGTGAGGTTTGGAGAGTCTTTCACACAGTAAGAATTCGTGGGCTTGGAGGCCACTTCTGTTTCTGCCCTACTCAAATCCCTAGCTCTGGGAATCAGAGCTTAGCTACCGGTTTGGGATACAAAGGAAAGAGATGAGGGCGAGCAGGGGAAATGTCTGCCATCTACCCATATACCCGTCTACCCATATACTCCCCTAAACCTGTTTCTCCTGTAGTTGTCCCCATCTCTGTTAATGGCCACTTTGTTCTTTCATTTGCTTTGGAAAAAAGTAAACAACTTCTTTGGTCATGTTCCACGATCACTCCTTTGCTAAATCTTGTTAGTTCCACCTTCGAAATGCAATGGGAGGGGCGCTTGGGTGGCGCAGTCGTTTAGGCGTCTGCCTTTGGTGAATGTCATGGTCTCGGTGTCCTGGGTTTGAGCCCTGCTCAGCAGGGAGTCTTCTGCTCCCTCTCTCTCTCTCTATGCATTCTCTCTCTCTCTCTCTCAAATAAATAAAATCTTTAAAAAACTGCAATGGGAACTCAACCAGTTCTCCGCAGCTCCTTGCTATCATTTGGTCCCAGGCACCACTATTTCCTCATCTCATTAGCCTCCTCAGTGATCTCCCTGCCTCCACTCCTGGAAGGCCCCTGGCAGTCTCTTCTTTTTATATATATATATATATTTTATTTATTTATTTGACAGAGAGAAAGTACAAGTAGGCAGAGCAGCAGAGGGAGAGGGAGAAGCAGACTCCCCGCTGAGCAGGGACCCCGATGCAGGGCTGGATCCCAGAACCCTGGGATCATGACCTGAGCCGAAGGCAGCCGCTTAATGAACTGAGCCACCCAGGCGCCCCTGACAGTCTCTTCTTAACACAGCAGCCAGGGTGGCCCGGGTTAAATCAGCACTTAGATCATGCCTGGTCTCTGCCCAAGACCCTGGTGGCTTGTCTCATTCAGGGTAAAAGCTGGAGTCTTCAGGCTGGGCTCTGGAGCTCTCTATAAAGTGACCTTCCTACCTCTTTGACAGATAATCCTTTTATCAGCCCCCCTTCCTTTACTCATTCTGCCCCTGGCCACTGGCATTCCTGGCCACTGGACACACACACCTGCTAGTCCCTTTGCCCGGAATGCTCGGTCTCTAGACATTCTCAGAACCTCCACCTCCTCCAGGTCTCTGCTCTCCCTGTCACCCTATCCAGAGAGCAATGTTCCCACCCCAGGTGCTTCTGGTCCCACACTGCCACTCCCTGACACTCACTGTAATCTGATCCAAGCATACTTGCTCCTTGGCTTCATGTCTGTCTCATCCCATCATAAGGGAAACTCTAGAAGCGCAGGGAATTTCGTATTTCTTCATTGAAGATTCTCTAACCACCAGGACATTGCCTGGTGCATAATAGGAGCCCAAAAGATAACTGTTCAATGATTGATGAATGAATGTATGAGTGAATGCATGTACAGAGAAATTATATTTTCTGCCTCAATGTTTTGTTTTTTTTTTTTAAGATTTTATTTGAGAGAGAGAGAGAGAGCTAGAGAGAGCATGAATAGAGAGTGGGGAGAGGGAGAAGAGGACTCCCCGCTGATCAGGGAGCCTGACGCGAGGCTCAATCCCAGGACCCCAGGATCACAACCTGAGCTGAAGGCAGACACTTAACCGAGCCACCCAGACACTCCTGCCTTCATGTGTTCTGTAAACTCATTCATATTATAGCAATGTTTCTACACTTGGCTGTTGTTTTCCGTTTAATAATAGATTGTGATGGTCCTCCCATGACAGTACGTAAAGAAAAAAAAACACACCATTCCCTCTTAATGGCTGCCTTAGGAGGGCGGCTACAGCAAAACGGACTCAACCAGTTTCCAACTGATGGACTCGTTTGCAGTTTTTCTCCATGACTAACAACGCCAGCTCGTTGTGCATTCAGGAAGTCTTTCTCTCGGATAAACACCCACAAGTGGAATTGCTTGGCGAAAGAGGTGAAGCAAATTTTGACAACCTCGTTTGCATTTCTACTCTGCATCCCCTCCTAGGTGAGCATGTCTGTAATCTGGTACGTTCTTCTCCCTTCCCCTTGCTGGGGAGAAAATTTCAGTGGTTTTCTGGTGGCAGAACAATTGGTAAGCGCGTACTATTTTCAGCTGCTGGGTACATGTGAGCCATGAGCTGGAGTGTTTGCAGATTCAGCTGTGCTGGATTTTCTCCTTCTCTCAACTCCTTTGGCATTTAAAATCTGCACTGCCCAAATTGGGGCTTGATTGTACATTCTCTCATATTGTTCCATGGAATTAATCTCGCTCCGGGACTCGACGGTTAACTCCTTGATGGCGGAAGCACCGGCTGTTAGTCCCACGGATGGTTGCAATCCTGTCTGGGTGGAACTTGGCATTGGCAGCATTCACTGGACACTTCAACCATTGTATCTTGAATGCAAATAAATCTGTGGGTTACAACATAGAGGGAGGTTTCAGAGTGATCACAGAGTCTGGGCGGAGCCCTGAGGGAACAGTTGGTGGTTTCCAGATAGAGAAACTGGGAGAGAATGTTCCAGACAGAGGAAAAAGGAATACACAAACGTGTGGAGTTCTGAACAACTCTACACGGTTGGAGGAACCCACGTGGCATGGCAAGGTTGGGGAACCCACAGTCGTTCTCCACGATGAGAGTCCAAGTGGCAGGGGAGCTCTGGTCTGAAATGGGTTGGGAAGACTAGATCCAAACCCCTTCTGAAGAATCAGGCCCCCCTGACATATGAGTGATGACATGGGCCAGAAGCACAGTGCACCTGGCTGAATTTCCCAGCTTTATTATCACTCACATTAAAGCACGGTCTCTTCTCAGACTTGGGTACATGAATTACAGGGCAAGGATTAACCTTGGGATTATTCCCTTTGGCCATCCTAAGGGCACTGTGGTCATGGAACTTTTATCTCCAGCCCCGCATTGTGTTGGAGGAAGAAGTCATCCCTTAACATGGACGAAGAATACACCCCCTGTATAGTACCCTGATTTTGTATCTGCTACACTTGATGGAAAGGTCTGGCTATCCTTCAGTGTTTAGAGATGAAGAGACACAGAAGATGCTGAGTTCTTACTGCTCCCCGGTGGGTTCGAACAGCTCTACAGGCCAGTTGTGGGCAGTGATGGAAGCAGATCATTAAAGAGAAGCTCCTTGCTTTCCAAATCACTAAAACTGAAACCCACTCCATGTTGTAGAATTATGAAGAACTTTCTGCCCCCAGGATGGAGCTGCAGTCTTTTCTCCCTCAAGAGGGTCCCAGAGCAAGTCTTTTTACAGAATAGCCTGGTACCACTGTCTTCTTAGAAAGCTGAGTGAGGGGCAGAACGCCTGCTCTTTGCTTCCTTGGTCTCTTCTCTCTGGGACCTAGTTTTGTAAACGCGAGGATGACTGAGTACCTGCCTGTCTTGAGAAAAACAAGAGACTGCTCCCAGGAAAGATTCTCGATTGCTTGATCTTGAGTTATTAAAAAAAAAAAAAAAAAAAAAAGCCTGCCGACAAGGAAGTACACAAGTCAGCCTTCAATAATTAATATAACCTTTCAGTTTGGAAAGCCCATTAGAGTGCTTGGAGATCTTTGAATGCCATAGTCTCATTTCATCCTAGAAAAATCTGGGATGGGAAGCGGGGAGGCTCCTGTCCACATTCTACAGATAAGGTAGTCTCAGAACTGTCACCTTGCAGATCAGTTGTCCTATCACTTCCCTTTTTTAAAAATATTTGACTCAAAATTAGCTCAAATGCTAACTAAATGCCACCAAATGTCCCTACTGGCAAAATCAGTGCAGGACCCCAGCTGGGCTTCCTGCCCACACATCCGGGCACTGCGCACAGAGCACCACTCCCTTGTCAGTGTCTCAAGCGTTGGAACTCAGTACAGGACAGAGGACCCCTGGGCTCCCAGGGTACACAGGGGCACAAGGAGGCGGGAGGGGGTAAGGACAACACAGCTGCCAGCCACTGAGTTAGAATAAAAATCAAAAATGAAATAAGAGAAGTGACAGCAGAGACCATAATCAAGTAAATAAACCAGGAGAAGGAAGTGCGATGGGTAATAAAAAGTGAAATAGGGCGGAGGGGGCCTGTGGATTGCAGGCACACAATCACGGACTGGTTGAGTGGAAGAGACAGGGACGGAGGCCGAGGAAGCAGCAGGAGCCTCCTTACAGAACTCATTAAAGGAGCTTGGCTGGGGCGTGGCTCTGTGGGTTTAAGCATCTGCCTTCAGCTCAGGTCATGATCCCAGGGTCCTGGGATGCATCCCTGCATGGGGCTCCCTGCTCCATGGGAAGTCTGCTTCTGCTTCTCCCTCTCCCATGCCCTCTGCTTGTGTTCCCTCTCACTGTGTCTCCCCATATCAAATAAATAAATAAAATCTTAAAAAAAAAAAAAAAAAGGAGCTTCCAGTGCTCGCGGACTCTGGTTCAAGGCTTGGTCTGGGGGTCTTTCAGCTGTTCTCACAAACCTCTTTGCTTCCTCAGACCTGGGACTAACCGCCCATTCCAGACTAAGGGTTTTGCAGACACAATGCAATGTCAAGGTTCCTGCCAATGACCTCGTGGTACCCCCACCCCGGGGAACCTGCCTGGAACCCCAGGCATTTCCTGTGACATTCATAAGCACCAGCAACACAGGGCTCGAATTTCCACGATGCCTCGACTCTGGTACCACACGGAGTTCAACCAAAGGGCCATTTTTCCATAGTTATTTTTAATGGTTTTTTGGGGAAAATAATCTTTAACCGGGAGACAAAGAGCTGGCACATAAATCTTCCTAAGCAAACCCGTGTAAAGTACTGATGCACTTTATAAGCTGTAAACTAGGCTTTTATTAGCCATTTATGAGCCATTTTTTATGATGCAAGTTTAATATTAAACTATAAAGTTCACAATGCACTTATAAAGACAGATAGACTCATTCGCTTTATAATTCTTGACTTGGATGCCTGGCAAAAGCCGAGCGTGTCATGTCATTTCAGCAAACTGGCCCAGTTGGGACTCTGGAATCTGGTGGAGGATTAGGTCTGGGAGTTGACAGGCACTGGGGTATACTGCAGGCAAGAATGGGAGGGAGCAATCAACCGGCAGCCGTAAAAATAAATGCGCACGCTGGGAGGTAATTTTTCTTCTGACTTTTCTGGAGCGTGGGGTCTTTATAGCCATTTAGGAAAGGACTATTCTCTAGAGTGGCAATTCTTTTTTAGAGCAGCGGCAATATATTGCCATTTGATTTTGTGCACCCTACCTTCTTCCTAATAGATCAGCGTGGCTGGGGCTTTGTTATTCGATGTGATGAAAACTGAGTTTGTTTGGAGAGCTCAAGGCCATGTAATTGAAATAATAGGAGATAACTGGGAGTGGGATCCATTTAGGCTTGCAAATTCGACTTTTCCTAGGAAAGAAAAGCTTGGTGTGTGGAACGCAGATGGCCCTTCGTGGGCCTTATGCTGAATAGATGAATTATCAGCGGAGGATTATTGTGATGGCAAGCCGCGTGCCATGTGAACTCTCAAGCTTTCTGTCTTTGAACCACACTTTGGAATACTGGACGTTTTTCTGGTTTTGTCTTTCAAAGGACCGAAGACTCAAAATAACACCAAGTGAGCCAACAGTAGTAACAATACTTGCACTGCTAGAGAACCACCCTATCTCTCTGGGCTTGAAAAGCATCCAAGATGGCCACCATACAGTTGGTGGCCCCACTGGGTGACTCTGGGACAAGAGTTCACTCCTCCAGCCTTTCTCTGGAGGCCAAGTCCTCCCACCTTCCAGGGTCCCTGTGATCTTTTTCATTAAGTAATCTGTTCCTTCTTGAGTCTCTAATATGCACGGGACTCTTTTCTAGGCACTGGAGCTCTATTAAGGGACTTCATTTTTGTCTTTGTCAACCATTTACTAGAAATTTCTACTCCTAAGAGGATGTGCTTGTCTCTGCCCAGTGTCCAACTGCCCCATCAGCTCCATCTTCCTTCTGAAAGATTACTGTCATGGTCACCTTGGGAGAATGAAATAACTTCTTCTAGGAATATGGCAGCATGTGTAGACTTCTCCTGGTAGATGGCCCTCAGAACTCTGGACTCTGATCTGTACTGGTTGCCTCCAGCTTTAAGGAGTCCTGGGGACCACTCTCATCTCTGTGGTCCCTGGAAATCCAAGCTTCCCTGCCATTCATCAGCTCTTGGCTCTTATTTCCAGATTACCCTATACTACTCAATTCCATGCATTTCCCCAGGCTTCCCAAACCTTTCTGAAGAATTCTCTGCAGCCACATTCAAGCAGAGGCTGTGATCTCTCCTGTCCTGCAGGTTAGACTCCATCTCCCTACCATTTCTGCAGGGAGGATCCTGAAATCTGACGAGACTCCTTCCAGCCAGGCTCTACTCCCAGTCCCTCTTGGTCAGTGATTCTCGAAGGTCTGATTCACTGTGTTCCTCTCATCCCTATCCTTGCCCTCATTATCTGGGGCCTCAGTATGCCCCTGGATGGTGGGTGGTCTAACTACTTGGAATTTGGGGATCTGATTTTTCTCACCAACAATGACCCTTTCCTCACCATGCTGGGGCAGCCGTCCCCTGTGTTTATTTCTTTTTCAGTAACAACACACCACCTCAGAAATCTCAGTGTCAAGCATCCTTCCCTCTAAATGCCACTTCCTGTCTTATACTTTATTTGGTTTACTCATTCTGGTGACTATTGCATTGAGAATGCCAACTCAAGAATTTTTAAACTCCTTCGTTCCCCTAACTCTCTGCTCCCTCAAACCTTCACTTCTCTACCAACAAAGTGTACATCCTAAAATCTGGCAAATACCCTTATGCTTCTTACCTGGTTTTCTCTCATCATTAGACTTAACTCAGTGAACTCCATACTTGGTTACCCCAGTGATCTTTGTCCTCCTCCTTTGCTCTTGAGCTCTGGGAGAAAAAAATCACTCTCCAGCTATCAAACCATTATTGTCGCTCTCCTACACAGTGAAACTTATTAAAATATCTGTTTTTTTATATCATCTCCTTAACTGTCCTCATTCACTCCACTAAAACCATCATTGTCAATGTTCCTATTGACACACACATTGCCAAGTCCAGTGGCTGCCTTTTTGTCCCCATATACTTAATTCATCCAAAGCCTTTGCTACTCATGACCCTTTCCTCCTCCTTGGTATACCTTCTTTTCTTGGCTGGTGTAATCCTATTGGTTTTCTTCCTGTTTCTCGGGCCATTATTTTCACTCACCTAAAACTTAAATTACCCAAGGTTTTGCCCTAAGACCTACCCTCAATCTATACTTATTCCTTTTATCATCTCATCCAATTCCATAGCCATAAATATTATCTGCTGGCACATGACCATATCCCATATTAATTTGTTCACTCTCAAGTTCTCCAATGAACATCAGTCATGCAACTGTCTTATGTATTCATTAAGATGTCACCTTACACCAGCTAGAATGGCTAAAATTAACAAGACAGGGAATAACAAATGTTGGTAAAGATATAGAAAAGAGGGAACTTTCTTACACTATTGGTGGGGATGCAAGCTGGCGCAGCCATTCTGAAAAACAGTATGAAAGTTCCTAAAAATGTTAAAAATAGAGCTACCTTAGGACCCAGCAATTGCACTGCTGGATATTTACCCCAGAGATAAAGACGTAGTGGAAGGAAGGGGCACATGCACCCCAATATTCATAGCATCAATGTCCACAATAGCCAAACTGTGGAAGGAGCTGAGATGTCCTTCAACAGACAAATAGATAAAGAAGATGTGGTTCATATATACAGTGGATTATTACTGAACTTTGTGTGTGTGTGTGTGTGTGTGTGTGTGCTTAGTTCTCTGAAATTTGAGCACATGTGTTTGTCTGTGTTTCCACTGCCACAATCAAGAGTAG
>RCUC01162652.1:0-27634 GCA_003697995.1 Taxidea taxus jeffersonii | reverse complement strand
TGACCCTAAAAAGTATTTAAAGTACACCTTTCTCTATATCCTGTAATTCTTCAAATCAGAGCATATTTTATTAAAAGGAGCCTAATAACCACCCGTAAAAGAAAGATGGGTTCTCAGTAATTTGGACCCTCAAAAAGTGTAAAGGTATAAGGTTGATAGGGGATCCTCCCTCCACAGATCCATGGATCTATGCACACAGTGGACCCCAGACAAATACACATACATACAGCACCACAGACACACAAATAGAAAGTGAGGCAAAGAGAGATTCAGCTACAGAGAAAGGTGCACACACATAGCTAGAAGAAAAAGAGCCCCTCTTTTTCACACATACACAGAAACAGAAACAATAAGTGTATGTCGTTAATGGCTAATTATAAAAAAAAAATGTTCAAAAAAAATTACAAATTTACTGGCATTTATTTCCACCACCAGCCTTAGTATACATTTAGTGTTAATAGAAAAAATAAAAGCTGTCCAGAAAAGCTGATTCTGATTTCATATCTAATACAAGAACTAATATTTATATATAACTCCATTATCATACATAGAAAAAAAGCAGTAATTAGCTTAGCTATTTTCAACCTCTGGTCTTTTGGGAATGACTTTGCTTTTTTTTGCACAGCAATTATTTTCACTCTTCCTAACAAGAATTACCTACCTATGACCTTTGGTATACTACCAATAATCTTGGATATTGGCTTCTTTCAACCCTCATGCCCGCTGCTCACCAGCAAGCTTCTCTGATATATTATAATGATAAAACTTACCCTCAAAAATACTTTAATACTATAACCATAACATCTCTGTTCTTACAACTTTTCACAACACAAAAATGGCTGGAACATATAAGTATGCTCAGAAAAAGTAGTTGGCAGACATTTACTATAAAAGGATGAGCTGAATAAGCTTATGTGTCAAATACATTTGTTCCTTTAAACTATTTCTCATAAAGCAAATAATCCTATTTCATTAGTGAAAAACATTTATAGGATTTCGGCATTAATAAAAACTTTCTGGGGAGCCTTTGTGGCTCAGTCAGTTCAGCAGCTGCCTTTTAGCTCAAGTCATGATCCCAGGGTCCTGAGATCCAGCCCTGCACTGGGCTCCTTACTCAGTAGGGGTCTGCTTCTCCCTCTCCCTCTGTCTCTCTCTCAAATAAATAAATAAATAAATAACCTTTTTGGCGTGTATATAATTATGTCCCTATCTCTAGTCATACTCAATTTGATGCAGTTTTTGATGAAAACCTGAAGGAAATGAGACTGGTGTAAAGTAAGAATTAGCATCTATTTTAGATGCTCAAGTGCTGTCATCAAACAATCAATGCCTGAGTAGCCACAGCTTGCAACATTAGCATTATCACAGAAGGAGAAAATTATAAAGACAAAATAAGGGTTGAAAGCCATAAAGGAAAAAGGGGCACATAGTAGTAACCGCACACCACCCCTACCATACTGATTCTGTTATTGTTGCACGAGACCAATAACAAAGAAGGCCTTTCCCTGATCATAAGCTAGCAGAGCTAATTGTTTTTACTGGATAATAATAATAGCTAACACTTACTGGCTGCTTACAATGGGACAGGCACTATGTTTTATTAATTTAATTATCTTTATCTTACCCAGGTAGGAGATAATTTTGTGTTGTTTTGCAATCACAGGAGTTAACCTTCATACATGTTTACAAAAAAAAGAAAATCATATCCACTTATTGAATTATTTGTGGGCCAAACACATTACTTGGAACTTCCACCATACTTTATACCTCATTTAATCTCCACAATGCTGTAAAGCAGTAATTAAATTATTATTTACCTCTGTTTTACAGTAAATTCATCTACCCCTGGTCCCATCTTAGAGGTCACTAATTCATTTCCAAAACTATGTCATTTTCTTCTCCTTATCATCACTGGGTTTTCAGTTTAGCTCAGTTCAAAGTATCTCCTACATTCTTCATCTACTTCAAAGTCAAGGCTATTATTGCCTATTACTAAAAAATCTCCATTTTCTGAGGCTATTTTAAATTTTATTTGTATATGTAATCTCTAGATTCACATATTTCACATAAATGTTATGTAAGGAATCCAACATTCAACCGAGCAACAGGAATTTTCATCACTGTACATTCCACTGGATAAGAAAATAACTATCTGACTAAACCAGTAAAAAATGACTATTTGACTAAACCAACAGGGTAAAGTTAAGTAAACACTTCAAGCATGAATCATTAGCTGCTGTACAACACTAGGGTGGTTAGATTTGATTCCTGCCTCAAAAGTCTTACAATCTCATTAGACCATATAACAAAAACACACTGTCAAAAAAAATAGAATAAAAGGACCATGCACCTAACTAAGTAGCCATCAACTGAAGCTCTGACTGCTTCTTCCAAGGTCAAAAGAATTTTATAAAGTATAAAGTTCTGACAAGTAGAAAACAGAGCTTAAATAAAGTGTGACCAAGAAACATGACAAAGAATGAAACGAAAATACAGAATCTAATATTGATTTTTAAATAATATAAATTTTAACCAGTTATTTCATTAAACATATGGTACTACAGCCTTTTCTTCTTAATGTAGAGATAATGGTTTTTTTTTAATTTTTTATATATTTATTTGACAGAGAGAGATCACAAGTAGGCAGAGAGGCAGGCAGAGAGGGAGAGGGGGAAGCAGGCACCCTGCTGAGCAGAAAGCCAGATGCGGATGCGGGGCTCAATCCCAGGACCCTGAGATCATGACCTGAGGCTAAGGCAGAGGCTTTAACCCACTGAGGAACCCAGGTGCCCCGAGATAATGGTTTATTAACACATAAATTCAGTGTCAAATTAATCAAAGTCATTGTGTTCTGATCTACAAATTCTCAACTTAATAGGGGCAGCTAATGAATTTGTTAGCTGTCTAGCAACCAAAGTGCCACTGACTCTTATCTTGTTACCAGAGTGAATTTATAACTGTCCTTACTTCTATTTCTACCATACATATTCCCTGAAAAAGTTCAGATTTATTGATAGGATTTGTATTATTATCCAACCACCCCCTACCATGTATAAACAGCAACTGAAAACAAATGTAATAGAGAAAAAACAGCTAACAAAAAGAGTATGTTCTTTAAGCCTGCAAAAAACTCACAGTAAAATAGTATACCTTCTAATTCAGCTCAGAGTAAAACGTTCCCTCTACCAGACTATGATATGGTGATTATGGTCAAATATTTTTAAGCTCAATTCTTCTACCATCCCTACTATACTAAAACTGTTTTAGCCTTTTTAGATCAAAATACGGGTAAAGACTAGTAATGCAAATGCAGAATTAGATGACCTATATTTAAGAAAACTAATAGTTTAATAAAGCCTAACCTTTTCTGCTTTTTCATAACTCACTAATTAAATATACTAAAGACATTACTATACAGATTAGAATGCCCCACTATTACAAACCTTTCCATATTCTTACAATTAAAGTTTATTCTCAGCAAAATTCAGCGACAAACATTTCTTATTTGAATCACTACGCCAGTAAGTAAACTGAGGAATATAATATAGTACAACTAAAATCACTGATATAAACTTACTTTTCAGCAAAATTTTTACTTCTCCATTTTCTTTCTTGATCTCGTTCATTACTTTATGCTTTTTCTTCTCTCTCTCTTTTTCCTTATCTCGCTCTTTAATTTTGTCTTTGATTTTATCTGAAAGACAAAACAAATATTTAAAACTACTTTATAATTTTTTCCCCTAGAACTACAGTGCAATTTCTAGAATACATATGAAAAATCAAAATGAAAAACAAACATGCCTTTTGTTCTACCTCTCAGGTCTGGAGAAGATTTCAAAATTTCCTGTCATGTATTAACATAGAACATATAATATATACATCATAAACTATCAAAATTTATCATTATACATTTCATTCTTGAGATTATTCTTTAATTCATGTCAACCACAATATTAAACAAACTTCAAGTCACGTAAAATAACTAACTTCAATCAAGTCAGTAAACTACAATGGATAAAGTGCTAGCATTGAAATTGGCCATATCTGGATTAATCCCCTAGCAATGGAAATATTACTCCATGGCAGTGTCTTAACCTATAAAATGGTAGTTGTTATCTTTCTCACAGGTTACCATTATGATTAAATGAAAAAATATATAAAATGACTACCCAGAGCCTGGTAAATGTAAGACTAGATGTTAGTTCCCTTATCCTTACTCTTTTTAAAAAGGATATGACTGATCTGGCTAGCCAGTGATAGCACACTGAGTGTGGTACATAAACAATGAATCTTGGAACACTGAAAAAATTAAAAAATAAAAATAAAAGGCATAAGAACTCTAGGAATCACTGATCTGCATTCTAAAAATTAAAATTTGAGTTTTAAGATTATTTCATATCCAATTCTTGTTCAATCAAGCTACTATGTACACAGCAAAACAGAAGATGTAGAGAATTTCAAAACAGTAATGTAGCCTTTGCCCTCAAAAAAAAAAAAAAAAGCTTACAATTGATTACAAAGTCATGACTGAAGCACATAAAAACTATAAAATATCTTGTAATGTGACAGATTATATAGTGTATACCCATACTGCGGAATTTCTTAAAATCCTTCCTTCTAGATCAGTACTGCCCAGTAGAAATATAATGCTTATCAGATATGTGAATTTGAATTTTCTAGGAGTCGCATTGGAAACAAAAACCAACAGGTGACATTAAGTCTAATAATAAATTTTATTTAACCAACAGATCTAATAATTGTCATTTCAAAATGAAACCAACACTAACAAATTATTAATGAGACATTTTACATCATTTTTCACAATGACTCAAAATCCAGTATATACTTAACAGCACATCTCAATTCAAAGTGTTCAAGAGTCACATGAGACTCGTGGCTACTACACTGAACAACTCAGATCTACACTACTTAAACAGATAATTCTCAAAAAATTAAGTCATGTACTTAATAAACATTTTAAAACTTACACTCATTAATAATAAAAAATACAAATTCAAATAAGATACTTTACCTATCAAATTGACAAAGTGCTTTTCTAAAAGTGATAATACTCAAAGCAGAAGAAAGGATAGTTGATGGCAGAGCAAATGAAAACAGGGACACACTGATTTAACAAATATGCATTGCTAAGTATAAGCAAAGGGTTAGGGATACAGAAGTGAATAAACAGGAAGTCTGTTCATATATAACTTAAATTCTAGAAATAGATTAAGCTGTTCTCATGCTTCTTCAGACTAGTTTGCTATTCTTCCTTCTTGATGTCTGAAGTCCTTGAAATCCTGTCACAGGCTGTCATCCAGCCATAAAGTGTTACTCCAAATAGCTGGAGCTTAAGACACATATATAAGTTAATATTTCCTAAGTAAACATACATTTTTTAACGAACTATTTACGTATCCTTTAAAAATCACAATTGAGGGACGCCTGGGTGGCTCAGTTGGTTAAGCAGCTGCCTTCGGCTCAGGTCATGATCCCAGCGTTCTGGGATCGAGTCCCACATCGGGCTCCTTGCTTTTAGCAGGGAGCCTGCTTCTGCCTCTGCCTACCACTCTGTCTACCTGTGCTCGCTCTCTCTCTAACAAATAAATAAATAAAATCTTTAAAAAAAAAAAAAAAAGGACTTGGACTTTAAAAATCACAATTGAAGTGGCACCTGGGTGGCTCAGTGGGTTAAAGCCTCTGCATTCAGCTCAGGTCATGATCTCAGGATCCTGGGATAGAGCCCCCCAATCTCTGCTGAGCAGAGAGCCTGCTTCCTCCTCTCCCTCTCTCTGCCTGCCTCTCTGCCTACTTGTGATCTCTGTCAAGTAAATAAATAAAATCTTTAAAAAAAAAAATCACAATTGAAGAAAACAGTTACCTATCTCCACATTTCTTTTCCCAATCATCCCTATTAACTTTATTAATCTTAAAGTGTTATTTCAGTAACTACTGAATTTTAAAGTTTATTAAGACATAATATAAATATAGAAAAAATGCAAGTATACAGCTCAATTTTTACAAAAATGAACAAACAGCACCCAGGCGCCTGGGTGGCTCAGTGGGTTAAAGCCTCTGCCTTAGGCTCAGGTCAGGATCCCAGGGTCCTGCGATAGAGCCCCACATCAAGCCCACATCAGGCTCGCATCAGGCTCTCGGCTCAGCAGGGAGCCTGCTTCCCCCACTCTCTCTGCCTGCCTCTCTGCCTACTTGTGATCTGTCAAATAAATAAATAAAATCTTTAAAAAAAAGAAATGAACAGCACCTCAGGACCCCTCTTATCTTCCCTTCCAGTCTTTATGCAGCATCCCTAAGGGTAACTACAATCCTGATTTCTAACCACAAAGATTAAAATAACTGTAGAATTTTAATGGTATATATATATAATTATGATATAAATGTATCACAGCCACAAAATATAAATATTTTTCAGAATAAAATTAAACTAGCTTCTCAGGACAAAAACTGTAATATGGTATTACCCAATTTTTAATAAACTTGATTTATAAATATATTTATAAATTATAGGCCTTATTTTTTAAAGATATTTATTTATTTGAGAGAGAAAGAGAGAGAGCGTGCACGCACATGTACGTTAGCAGAGAGAGGAGTAGAAGGAGAGGGACAAGCAGACTCCACCCTGTTCACAGAGCCAGATGTGAGGTTCAATCTCAGGACGCTGAGATCATGACCTGAGTTGAAATCAAGAGTCAGACATTAACCGACCGAGCCACGCAGGGGCTCCTAGCCTTTATTTTTTGGAGCAGTTTTAGGTTCTCAGCAAAACTGAACAGAAAGTGCACACAGATTTTCCACACACAACTCCTGCACCTATACATCCTTATCCATCCATCCATCCATCCAATTATCTATCTCTGAGAGCAAGAGCACGGGTGGCAGGCAAAGGGAGAAGAAGAGAGAATCTTGAGCAGACTCCATGCTGAGCATGGGGCTGGATCCAATGACCCTGAGATCAGGATCTGAGCTGAAGCCAAGAGTTGGCCACTTAACTGCTTAAACAACTGTGCCACCCAGGTGTCCCAATATATATCCCAATTTTTTTGAAATTATAATTAATACACACACATTGAAAAATCACACTGAAATATAAGAGCACAAATTGTTAAAAGTTTTGCCATTATTTTTTTAAAGTAAATTCTACACCCAAGGTGGGGTTTGAATTCATGACCCCAAAATCAAGAGTCACAAGCTCTACTGACTGAGCCAGCCAGACACCCTAAAAGCCATTATTTTTAAATAGCAAAAAGTTTTAAAGTCTCTCCAAAAGGACCATATTAATTTCATAAAACAGGAAAAGGTCCTAGAATATGCCTTCTGGTATAATGTTTTGTATAGATAAACTGAAGGTGTTAAGTCATTATATGAAAAACATCCAGAAACAAAAGAATGGCACTGCCAAGACAAGAAGATAATAAAACTATAGTTACCTCCAACCCCACACCCAAAACCTTCTAAGGAAAGGAAGCAAATACAAGTCATCCTATATATTAATAGCAGAAAAGCATTTTTGTGGGATAACTGCTGTCCCAACATACACACCTGTCTCAATCTTTCAAGCTACCTTTCACCCTTCCTAGAATTTTTTGCTTCTTGTCAGGGCATATCCTTTTACAAAATCTAACTTGACCTGCTTCCCCCCTCTCTCTCTGCCTGCCGCTCTGCCTACTTGGGATCTCTCTCTCTCTTTGTCAAATAAATAAATAAAATCTTTTTAAAAAAACTAATTTTAAATGCCTCCAT
This sequence comes from Taxidea taxus jeffersonii, assembly GCA_003697995.1. Lineage (NCBI taxonomy): Eukaryota > Metazoa > Chordata > Mammalia > Carnivora > Mustelidae > Taxidea > Taxidea taxus. The sequence goes on along the minus strand of RCUC01162652.1, from coordinate 19,873 downwards.
TAAATGTTTCATAATCATGTTACAGATAACATAAAGATGTTATAATATGTGTTTATATGTTACAGGTAAACATGTTACAGCTATAACAAAGTGGAAAGCCTAGCCAAGTTCAGAAGACCTAGGTTCAAGTTCTGCAGCCTTGATAACAAACTTTCAGATCTTCCATTTCAGCTGTAAAATGGAGTTTTAAAGATTAAATAGGAAATATATACAAAAGCATACTGCAAAGATATAAGCCATACGTATATTATCTATGTCTAGCTCTCTATCCGTAATATTGGGGCATGATAAACATTTTTTGGTCATAACAATTCAAAACACCACTGTCTATAAAAATCTCAAGCTGCTGTTATTACATTATAGTGCATTCATATTCATAAAAGGCACTTACTTCTACATCTTTTCAAAAGGAAAACAGCTCCCTAGCATCATGTTTACTGTAACATATTGTTCTTTAATAAAAAACTGTCATCCTTAAAAAATAATTTCTCTTCATGACCAAGAATTTGTATGGCTTTAGATACTTCATAGTCTAATCCAAGGTTTGGAAGGAATTTTTAGCTAATTATTGGAATAAAAGTAAAAATCACTCTACCGTAAGAACAAGAAAATATCTATTTTGAAAAGTCCAACTTAACACAAGGACTACAAGTTTTATTTTAAAAATAAAGATGGGGGGGGGTGCCTGCATGGCTCAGTCAGTTAAGTGTCTGCCTTAGGCTCAGATCATTATCTCAGGGTCCTGGGACTGAGCCCCACATGGGGCTCCCTGCTCAGCAGGGGAGTCTGCTTCTCCCTCTCCCTCCCTCGCTGCTTATGCTCTCTCTGTCTCACTCTCTAACAAATGAAATCTTTTTTAAAAAATTAAAAATGAAAATAAAAAATAAAAAGGGGGCCAGGGGACAGAGACAAACAGACCCATTACAGAGTTTGAACCTACAAGAGCAGAAGGAATATAAGAATGGAGGAAAGGAGAAGGAATAAATGACTAAATCATTATGAAACCAGAACAAACTATAAGTTACACATGTGGAAAAATACACACATGCTAAAGATATACACTGTATGTAAAAGTTACGATATAAAAAATAAAACTGATTAAAATAATTTCAAAAAGATATAAATGGGATTTTCAAACATATTCTATTTATTTAGCAATATATTTCTATTGAGCACTTATATGCAAAAGATAAAAATGAATAATAGTGGTGTACTAAAGAGGGTTACAGTCAACAATATCATTTGATTCTTATTGTTGGTACAGCTATGGAAAACCAGTTGTTTTTTTTAAGATTTTATTTATTTATATGACAGATACAGAGAAAGATCACAAGTAGGCAGAGCAGCAGGCAGAGAGAGAAGGGGAAGCAGGCTCCCCACTGAGCAGAGAGCCCGATGTGGGGCTCGATCCCAGGACCCTGAGATCATGACAGAGGCTTAACCACTGAGCCACCCAGGCGCCCCGGAAAACCAGTTCTTAAATAACAAATAACTGTTACCATTTGGGACGCCTGGGTGGCTCAGTTGGTTAAGCAGCTGCCTTCGGCTCAGGTCATGAGCCCAGCGTCCTGGGATCGAGTCCCACATCGGGCTCCTTGCTTGGCAGGGAACCTGCTTCTCCCTCTGTGCCTGTGCTCGCGCTCTCTCTCTCTCTCTACCATTTGGTTATAATAAAATTTACTCATCTTCACCTGTATTAAAGTCATTATAATAATACAGAGATGAAAGCACACACAAATATTAGATGAATCACTTCAGTAAGGAGAAAGTCAAACTTATAAAAAGCATTGTTAGAGAATCCTTTTAAGAGATTTTTTTTTTTAATTTTTAAATTTTTTTAGAGAGGGAGTGAGGGAGTAAGAGAGGGACACAAAGGGAGAATGAGACTCTTAAACAGGCTCCACGCCCAGCATGAAGCCTGACTGGGGCTGGATCTCACAACCCTGAGATCAGGACCTGAAATGAAATCAAAAGACAGACTTGCTTAACCAAATGAGCCACCCAGGCACCCCCTAAGAGATTCATAATACAACAAAAATCCATTTATGTGGAATCTTAAGAATTCATAGTTTTAGATAACAGAAGATGCCACTATTTTTTAATCGTTCTAATAACTTTCAAAAATGTATTACATACTTCCCTGTTTATAAAAATCTAAGAAATATATTCTTTTCATTATGGCAAATATTTAAACTCATTATCATACTCATATTAATGAACACAAAAACAAAACAAAATTTACCTGTTCAAAATTAAAAAACAGTATTTGAGTATCATTTAATTTTTATTGTCTCAGGTATCATTTATCATTCCACGTATGAGAGATGACAGCTATAACTTCTGGCAGTCACCAACAAACAGGCTCATTCTCATCACTCTGTGCTATGAAATCAGACCAGGCCCATTAATACTGTCCTGTATAATACAGTAGGCAGGTTCTACCTAGCCTTATTACAGCAAATTTCACACTGTATTCTTTCTGCTATAAATGTATCTTTCTCCTTATAAGCATTGTATCATTTATGTTCTTTAAGTAGAGAAGGCTCTACCTCAATAAATGCTTGTTTGATTCATGAAATAGGTCCTGTGACATAGTAAGAAATTATTGTATTATTTTCTACAGTACATCATGACTTTCTTTCCTTTAATGTGCTCTACGCTGATCTTTGTTAATTCTTCCGTCCTTTCCTTGTCATACCATAGCAAGGAAGTAAATTCTTAGTCCTTATAGCCTCCCAGGAGCAGTTCCTCAAATTTATATTTCCCTTTTCTAACTGCCCTGGTTGTTTTTAACAAAAAAAATCCAAAAATTTAATGAAACTACTTATCCAAAAACATTAGGGATCCACAATTTTTCTGTGTGTAAAGTCTCAATAAAAACAAATAATATTCCTTAAAAGACCATGCGGTAATTTCTTTTTTATATAGATCTCTTTTTACAGGAAAAATTCTTACAACATAGTATTTTTAAAAAATAGAAAAAGAGAAAAAAATAGAAAAAGAAAATAACACTGCAGGAGTGCCTAAGTGGCTCAGTTGGTTCAGCAAGAGACTCTAGATTTTGGCTCAGGTGGTGGTCTCAGAATCTTGAGAGGGAGCCCTGCCTCCTGCTTCCTGCCCAGCAGGAAGCCTGCTTGGGATTTTTCTCTCCCTCTCCCTCTGTCCCTCCCTCCACCCCCTGGGAGCACAAGCATTCATGTGCTCTTTTTCTCTCTAATAAATAAATGAAGCTTAAAAAAAAAAAAAGAAAAGAAAAGGTGCAAAGGACATAAAACAAATTCCAAAAACTGTTATTGTCAAATTAACATCAAAAAAAATGTTCAACCTGGAACACCTGGGTGGCTCAGTCACTTAAGCATCTGCCTTCAGCTCAGGTCATGATCCCAGAGTCCCAGCATCGAGCCCCTTCAACCCCTAGCGGGCTTCCTGCTCAGTGGGGAGTCTGCTTCTCCCTCTTCTACCACCACCCCTCCCCCGCTCTTTCTCTCAAATATATAATTTTCTTTTTTTTTTTAAAGTTCAACCTTGCACCTGGATGGCTCAGACTTGATTTTGGCTCAGGTTATGATCTCAGAGTCAACAGATGGAGCTCTGTGAGAGGCTCCATTTTAGGCATGGAGCCTGCTTGAGAGTCTCTCTCTCTCTCTCCCCCTCTTCCTCTTCCCCCTCTCTAAAAAACAAAAACAAAACAAAACAAAAAGCCTGATCATTCTTATGATCCCAGAATTCCACTGCTAGTATTTAATAAAAAGGAAGCAACAACCCAGCACAAATATACATGTACAGGAGTCCTCATCTCATATTATTTACAATTACAAAAAACTGTAAATAACTTAAATGTTTAATAAAGGGAGACTGATTAAATAAATTTGGGTATATTCATTAATGGGAAAATACAAAGCCATTAAAAATCATGACTGAATAATAGTTAATATCATGAAGTGGGGATAATGTTCATGAAATGTTAGAAGAAAATGGCAATTTAACATATATAAATGTAAATCTATAAAATGATCCCACATCTGCCATGTACACAGATCTGTGTAAGTACATGCAAACATATACACATATATTTAGGTATATACATCTGTTGTATACACACCCTACACAGGAGTCTTAAACGAAATCATTTAAAAATTTATATAAAAAATAGTTGGACTTCCCGGTCTTCCCACCCTTGTCGCAAAGAGTCAAGTAATCACTCAATCTCACTCCTTAAGGCAAACATCCCCTTTTCCTTTTCAGGAGAAAAGGAACAGGCTTGAAACTCAGGTACCCCAGGCAAGGCAAAGGGTGGAGCTAAAAACAAGCCAACTGTACTTCTCTAAAATGCTTAAACTGAATTGAATTAGGAAATTTTTAAAAAAAAAAAATTTTAGGATTTAAAAATAAAATAGCAGGGGCGCCTGGGTGGCTCAGTGGGTTAAAGCCTCTGCCTTGGGCTCAAGTCATGATCCCAGGGTCCTGGGATGAGCCCCGCATCGGGCTCTCTGCTCCGCGGGGGCCTGCTTCCTCCTCTCTCTCTCTCTGCTTGCCTCTCTGCCTATTGTGATCTCTGTCTGTCACGTAAATAAATAAAATCTTTTAAAAAAAATAGCAAAACTGAAAAGCTCAAAAGTTGGAAGATAAAGTTGAGATAATCTTCCAGAAGGAGAGCAACAAGACAAAGAAGTAGAAAATAGCAGAAAAATAAGGTGACCTCAAGGAACAGAGTCCCAAAAGATTCAGGAGATCCAATAACAAATTAACCGAAACTTCAGAAAAGGAAAACAGAATTTTATAGGGGAGAAAAATACCAAAATAAATAAATAAAAGAAATTTTCCCAGAAAAGATCAGACACCAAAATAATGATTCCATCAACAGATGAACACAAAAAATGGAATTCATAGTGGTAGCCCCCCTTCCCACACACACACACACACACACCAGGCACACCATCATGAAATTTCGGTACACCAGAGATAAAAAAAAGATCCTAAAAGTCTCCTAAGGAATTAAAACAACACAAAATAAAACAAAACAAAACCAGATCACATATAAAAGATCAGGTAACAGTGTGGAACTCTTGAACAGGACAGTGGATGCTAGAAAGCAATACAGCAAACAAGTGCCTCCAGAATGCTTTTTAACTTAGAATTTTTAACTTAGCATTCTTTCATCTGCCAAATTATCAATCAAATATGAGGGAAGATATGATCGGACAAGCAAAAATTCAAACATTTTTACCACACATGCAACCCCTTTTAGGATATGCTCAAGTAAATGAAGGAGTAAACAAAGTAGGAAGAAGGCATGAGACCAAAGAAATAGGAGACCGAGCACAGGTGGGCACAGAAGGAACTATCCATATGAAAGCTGTGCAGCTGGCTTAAAGGGCAGCTAGTTCAGAATGAAGGACAGCAAGACAGCACTACAGTAAGTACCTCCAGGAATAAAGAGGAATTATCACACAACAAAGAGAACAGAACAGAAAATGAAGATGCAACAGATATAAACAGATCTTGCTTGACTTACAAGGGGATTTCATCTCAGTAAACCCATTCATTGTAAATTGAAAGTATCATTAACTCAAAAATGCATTTAATACACCTAGCTTACCAAATGGGCTCAGAGCACTTACATTAGCCTACAGTTGGACAAAATCATCCAACACAAAGACTATATTAAAGTGTTGAATATATCAAGTAATTTTTGAATATTTTACTAAAACTGAAAAACAGAACAGCTGTATGGGGATAGAATGGTTTTAAATGTCTGGGTTGTTGACCCTTGTGATCCCAGGATTGACTGGCATTAATGGCTCACTGCCCCACCCAGCATCACCAGAGAATATCCTACAACATATTACTAATTCAAAAAGCACAGTTCAAAATTCAAAAGTATGATTTCTACTGAATTGCATCACTTTCGCAATATACTCAAGTCAAAAAATTGTAAGTCATTGTAAGGTCATTGTAAGGTGGGGACCAGCTGTGTGAAAAGAGAGGTAATTTTTAAGTATTATGAAAACCCAGAAGGCCGTACAGAAAAGGATCTCTGATCTGCACTCAACAGTATTTGCCAAGTCATAATTAACATTGATTATTATGTTACAACTAAGTTTTATGAAATTACTGGATAAGAAAAAAAGCTAGGTTATAAAAATGCTAAATTATTTTTAATCTTAACAAGAATGCAATATATGCCTAAAACTTTTAATCAAAACTCAAAAGGCTGTATGAACACTTTATTCAGAAATGTGGAATTAAGAGAGAGAACTAAAAGAGTTAACAGCTGGGGGCCAAGGCAGGGAATGGAAACAGTTAGGGCCATTTCTCATTATAAACCTTTCAGTACTACTTCATTTTTTTTTTTAAGATTTTATTTATTTGAGAGAGAAAGCACGTGTGCATGTGTGTGCAACTGGGGTGGAGGGGCAGAGGAAGAGACTTTTCAAGCAGACTCCCTGCTAAGAGGAAAGGGGGGGGGCTTAATCCCAAGACCCTTGAGACCATGACCTGAGCCAAAACCAAGAGTTGGACACTTAACTACCTGAGCCAGCCAAGCACCCCTTGATTTTTTTAAATTAAATTTTATTTTTAAAGTCATGGCCTTCCTCTCAAAAACCGGTAGCCCCATTCTAATCATGAGAAAAACATAAAACAAATCCTAATTGAGGAACATTTTACAAAATGCCTGATTAGTACTCCTCAAACCATCAAGGTAATCAAAAGCAAGAAAAGTTTGAGGAAACTGCCATAGTCAAGAAAAGCCTAGGTAGACATGATGACCAAATGTAATATAGTATCCTGGGTGGGAGTCCTTGAACAGAAAAATGACACTGGGTAAAAACTAAGGAAATCTGAATAAAGTATGGTCTTTAGTTAATGATACTGTGTCAATATTGATTAACTGTGACAAATGTACAATACAAATGTAAAATTTTAGTAAGAGAAAGTACACAATACACAGGCACTCTGTACTCTGTACTTTTTCTTTAAATTTAAAACTATCCTAAAATTAAGGAATTACTAAAATTTATATTTATAAAAATGTATAAAGGGAAAACTTGAAAGAAAGAAATACAATGCTTAATTCAGCAGCACATACACAAAAATTGGAATTGGAACCATACAGAGAAGATTAGCATGGCCCCTGAGCAAGAAAGACATGCAAATTCATGAAGACTTCCATATTTATGGAACAGATGGTGGCTGCATTTGTGGTGAGCATAGCATATGTATAAACTGTCAAATCACTATTTGGTATTCCTGAGGCCAATGTGCTACTGTGTGTCAACCACAGTCAAATAAATAAATAAATAAGAAATACATACAGACAGTTTGTGTGCATAAGACTAATGTGGCACTGTGTGTCAACTATACATACATATATACGTAACACAGACACACACAATTTGTGTACATATGTGTATAAATTTCACTTTATGTAATGGACAGAGCTCCAAGACACACTGTTAAGTAAAATGGGCAAGTTCTAGAAAAATGCACATGGCATATTTAGGTTTTTAAAGATAGGCTACATATTCTTTTCTGTGTGTACATATATTTTATGTATATATGTATATGCACAGGAAAAAGTATGGATGGGAGAACACAAAACACCTAACAGGGTTTACTTCTGTAGAAGGAATAAAAGGAAGTCTTGATTTTCATTTCCTTTACTTCTAAATTATTTATATTTACTATTTGTTTGTTTGTTTATTATTTATTTATATTTATTAATTTATTATTAATTATAATATTTATTTATTATTTTATTTATTAATTATAATCTCTACAACAGAAAGGGATTCATATTTATTAACCTATATAATTGTTAGCCTGCATCTCTTTCCTGAAAGAATGGATAATTATGCTCAGATTTATTTATTATTAATTTATTAATTCATTATTAATTTATTAATTATTATAATTATAATTATTATATTATTATTATAATTAATAATAAATAAAATCTTTAAAAATAAATAAACTGGAAAGGCAAGATGGCGGAGGAGTAGCAGACTAAAATGACATCAAGCCTCAGAAGTTCAGCTAGGTAGTTCTCAAACCAATCTGAACACCTACAAACTCAACAGGAGATCGAAGAGAAGAAGAGCAGCAATTCTAAGAACAGAAAATCGACAACTTTCTGAAAGGTAGGACGTGGGGGAAGTGAATCCCAGGCAATGGGAAGATAGACTACGGGGGAGGGGCTGGCTCCCGGCAAGCTGCGGAACAGTGGGCACAAAATCAGAACTTTCAGAAGTCTGCTTCACTGAGGAATATCGCTCCAGAGGTTAAGCAGGGGTGGAGCCCTCACAGGGACAGTGTAGTCTCTGGACCTGCAGCGTCAATGAAAGATCGAGGGTGTCTTGAGTGTGGCAGAGCTCCCAGGTATTGGAGCAGGGAAGCCAACCACACAGACAGAGCTGAGGAGTGAGCTACCAGCTCGGGTTACCTTAAACTGTGATCTGTGGCACAGACCACTGCTCTTTGAACAGTGACCCCACAACTGGCAAATCCAGGGAGACACCTATCTCCTCGGGAGGCAGGAATCTGGTGGGTTTGGAAACTCCAAGTGGGGCTGTGCGTCAGAGATAGAAACACTTGGTCATGGGCCGGATGAGCCCAGAGCACAGCCAGAGACCAGGGAGATAGGAGTGATTGAGCCCTTTTCTCTGAGGGCACACTGAAGAGTGGGGCCCCGAGCTCTCGGCTCCTCCGAGCTAGAGATGGGGAGGCTGCCATTTTCATTCCCATCCTCCAGAGCTCTACAGAGACCGTTTAGGAACAAGAACTCCTGAAAGCGAACTTGGCAGATTTCTTATCCTGGCCCCTGGCAACAGCAGTACAATCCCACCTCAGGCAAAGACATTTGAGAATCACTACAACGGGCCCCTCTCCCCAGAAGATCAGCAAGAACATCCAACTAAGACCAAGCTCACTGATCAAGAAACTCCAGAGACAGTGGAAAGCAATACATGGAATTCATGGCTTTCTCCCCCATGACCCTTTAGACTTGCAAAATTAATTAAGTTTTTAATCTTATTTTTTTCTTATTCTAATTTTTTTAACTTTTCCTCTTTCCTCTTTTAATGTTCTTTTAACTACTTTATCTTAACAATACCTTTCTTTAAAAAAACTCTTTTTAAACCATTATTATAGTCATATTTTATCCTTCATTGTATTTAACCTTATTTTTTGCATACATATAGGATTTTCTTTTTCTAAAAAATTCTGGGATACAATTTCTTCTAATAGATCAAAATATACCTTAAATCTAGCAAAAGGCTTTGTTCTAGTCTTTAGCCTGAGCACATTCTCTCCCCCTTTTCTTTTTCATCTTTCTTCTTCCAACCAACTTACCTTATCAATTCTCTTTTTAGAATTTTTTTAAAATTCCCATTTTTACAGTCATATTCCATCCCTTCATCGTGTTTACCCTTATTTTTGTATGCATACAAGTTTTTCTTTCCTTAAAATTTTAGGAGGTAGTTTCTTCTAAGAGAACAAAATACACCCAAAATAAAGTGGGTGGCTATGTTCTATTTACTAGTCGAAAAAAATATATATATGTATATATAAGTTTATATATACATATATTGTATATATATTACACACACACACACACACACACACACACACACACACACACACACTTTTTTTTTTTAACCCCCTTTTTCCTCCCCCTGGTTTGGAGTCTCCTCTGATTTGGTTAGCGTATATTTTTCTGGGGTTTTTGCCACGCCTTTAGTATTTTATTCTCTCATTCATATATTATTATTTTTTTAAGATTTTATTTTTATTTATTTGATAGAGATCACAAGTAGACAGAGAGGCAGGCAGAGAGAGAGGGGGAAGCAGGCTCCCTGCTGAGCAGAGAGCCCAATGTGAGGCTCGATCCCAGGATTCTGGGATCATGACCTGAGCCGAAGGCAGAGGCTTAACCCACTGAGCCACCCAGGCGCCCCTCATTCATATATTCTTATCTGGATAAAATGACAAGGTAGAAAAACGCACCACAAAAAAAAAGAACAAGAGGCAGTACTGACAGCTAGGGACCTAATCAATAAAGACCGTAGTAATATGTCAGACCTAGAGTTCAGAATGATGATTCTCAAGGTGCTAGCTGGGCTCAACAAAGGCATGGAGGATAATAGAGAAACCCTGTCTGGAGAAATAAAATCCCTTTCTGGAGAAATAAAAGAACTAAAATCTAACCAAGCTGAAATAAAAAAAGGAATTAATGAGGTGGAATCAAGAATGGAGGCTCTTACTGCTAAGATAAATGAGGCAGAAGAGAGAATTAGTGATAGAGAAGATCAAATGACGGGGAATAAAGAAGCTGAGCAAAAGAGAGACAAATAACTACTGGACCATGAGGGTAGAATTCGAGAGATAAGTGATACCATAAGACAAAATATTAGAATAACTGGGATTCCAGAAGAAGAAGAAAGAGAGAGAGGAGCAGAAGGTATATTGGAGAGAATTACAGTAGAGAATTTCTCTAATATGGTAAAGGGAACAAGCATCAAAATCCAGGATGCACAGAGAATCCCCCTCAAGATCAATAAAAACAAGTCCAAACCCCATCATCTAGTGGTAAAACTTACTAGTTGTAGTGACAAAGTGACAAAGAGAAAATCCTGAAAGCAGCTCCAGACAAGAAGTCTATAACATACAATGGTAGAAATATTAGATTGGCAGCAGGCTTAACCACAGACATTCAGCAGGCCAGAAAGAACTGGCATGACATATTCAGAGCCCTAAATGAGAAAAACATGCAGCCAAGAATACTATATCCAGCTAGGCTATCATTGAAAATAGAAGGAAAGATAGGGGCGCCTGGGTGGCTCAGTGGGTAAAAGCCGCTGCCTTCGGCTCGGGTCATGAACCCAGGGTCGTGGGATCAAGCCCCACATCGGGCTCTCTGCTCTGCAGACAGCCTGCTTCCTCCTCTCTCTCTCTCTGCCTCTCTGCCTACTTGTGATCTCTGTCTGTCAAATAAATAAATAAAATCTTAAAAAAAAAAAAAAAAAGAAGGAAAGATACAAAGCTTCCAGGGCAAACAAAAACTAAAAGAATTTGTAACACCAAACCAGCCCTACAGGAAATACTGAAAGGGGTCCTCTAAGCAAAGAGAGAGCCTAAAAGTAGTAGATCAGAAAGGAACAGAGAAAATATATACAGGCAATACAATGGCACAAAATTCGTATCTTTCAAGTTACCCTGAATGTAAATGGGCTAAATGTCCCAATCAAAAGACACAGGGTATCAGAATAGATTAAAAAAAAATCAATATACTTTCTGCAAGAAACTCATTTTAGACCCAAAGACACCTCCAGATTTAAAATGAGAGGGTGGAAAACAATTTACCATGCTAATGGACATCAAAAGAAAGCTGTGGTGGCAATCTTTATGTCAGACAAATTAGATTTTAAGACAAAGACTATAATAAGAGGTGAGGAAGGACACTATATCATACTCAAAGGGTCTGTCCAAAAAGAAGATCTAACCATTTTAAATATCTATGTCCCTAATATGGGAGAAGCCAGCTATATAAACCAATTAATAACAAAATCAAAGAAACACATTGACAGTAACACAATAATAGTGGGGGACTTTAACACCTACCTCACTGAAATGGACAGATCATCCAAGCAAAAGATCAACAAGGAAATAAAGGCTTTAAATGACACACTGGACCAGATGGACATCACAGATATATTCAGAACATTCCATCCCAAAGCAACAGAATACAGATTCTTCCTAGTGCACATGGAACATTCTCCAGAATAGATCACATCCTCACAAATCAGGTATCAACTGGTACCAAAAGATTAGGATCATTCCCTGCATATTTTTAGACCACAGAGCTTTGAGACTAGAACTCAACCATGAGAGAAAAGTTAGAGAGAACTCCAATACATGGAGGCTAAAGAGCATCCTACTAAAGAAAGAATGGGTCAACCAGGAAATTAAAGAATTTAAAAAGTTCATGGAAACAAATGAAAATGAAAATACAACTACTCAAAACTGAGTAACACAGCAAAGGCAGTCCTGAGAGGAAAGTATATAGCAATACAAGCCTTTGTCAAGAAACAAGAAAGGTCTCAGGTACACAACCTAACCCTACACCTATAGGAGCTGGAGAAAGAACAACAAAGAAAGCCTAAACCAAGGAGGAGAAGAGAAATAATAAACAACAGAGCAGGGGTGCCAGGGTGGCTCAGTTGGTTAAGCGACTGCCTTCAGCTCAGGTCATGATCCTGGAGTCCCGGGATTGTGTCCCACATTGGGCTCCCTGCTCGGCAGGGGGTCTGCTTCTCCCACTGACTTCTCATGTTCTCTCTCTCTCTCAAATAAATAAATAATCTTAAAAAAAAAAAAAAAAAAGAGCAGAGCAGAAATCAATGAAATAGAAACCAAAAGAAAAGTAGAACAAATCAACAAAACTAGGAGCTGGTTCTTTGAAAGAATTAATAAGATGGATAAACCCCTGGCCAGACTTATTAAAAAGAAAAGAAAAAGGACACAAATAAATAAAATTATGAATGAAAGAGGAGAGATCACAACCAACACCAAAGAAATACAATTATAAGAACATATTATGAGCAACTATATGCCAGCAAACTTGAAAATCTGGAAGAAATGGATGCATTCCTAGAGACATATAAGAACTACCAAAACTGAACCAGGAAGAAACAGAAAACCTGAACAGACCCATAACCAGTAAGGAGATTGAGGCAGTCATCAAAAATCTCCCAACAAATGAGACCCCACCCAGGACCAGATGGCCTCCCAGGGGAATTCTACCAAACATTTAAAGAAGAATGAATACCTATTCTCCTGAAACTGTTCCAAAAAATAGAAATGGAAGGAAAATTACCAAACTCATTTTATGAGTTAACCTTAATCCTAAAACCAGACAAAGACCCCACCAAAAAAGAGAATTACAGACCAATATCCTTGATGAACACAGAAAATTCTCACCAAAATACTAGCCAATAGGATCCAACAGTACATTAAAAGGACTATTCACCATGACCAAGTGGGATTTATTCCTAGGCTACAAGGTTGGTTCAACATCCACAAATCAATCAATGTGATACAATACATTAATAAAAGAAAGAACAAGAACCATATGATACTCTCAATAGATGCTGAAAAAGCATCTGAAAAAGTACAGCATCCTTTCTTGATCAAAACTCTTCAAAGTGTAGGGATAGAAGGTACATACCTCAATATCATCAAAGCCATCTATGAAAAACCCACAGCAAACATCATTATCAATGCGGACAAACTGAGAGCTTTTCCCCTGAGGTCAGGAACATGGCAGGGATATCTGCTATTACCACTGCTATTCAACAGAGTACTAGAAGTCCTAGCCTCAGCAATCAGACAACAAAAATAAATTAAAGGCATCCGAATCGGCAAAGAAGAAGTCAAACTCTCACTCTCTGCAAATGATATACTTTATGTGGAAAACCCAAAAGACTTCAAAACTGCTAGTACTCCTACAGGCATTCAGTAAGGTGTCAGGATATAAAATCAATCAGAGAAAGACAATTATCATATGATCTCCCTGATATGAGGAATTTGAGAAGCAGAGTGGGGGATTTGGGAGGTACGGAAGGAAAAAATGAAACAAGATGAGACTGGGAGAGAGACAAACCATAAGAGACTCTTAATCTCATAAAACAAACTGAGGGTTACTGGGGTAGGAGGTATGGAAAGGGTGGTTGGTTATGGACATTGGGGAGGATATGTGAAATGGTGAGCTTCTGACTATTCACAGACCTGTACCCCTGGGGCAAATAATACATTATATGTCAATAAAAATAATAAATAAATAAATAAATAAATTTTTAAAAAATAAGAAAATTTTAACTAAAAAATATTTAACACCAAAATTATCATCTTTCTTATATAAATAAGATTCAAGCCTTTCTTTTAATTCTGTTAACATCCCCCAACATCCAAATTCAAAATTCTCAAAACCTTTATACTCCCCTCTTCAGTTTTTCCCTAACATTAAAGTACTTGCTTAGTTCAGTCTACGGAAATATGTTCATCTTCCTTTCCCTTTCCATAGCTATCACCATAATTGATTAATTCTCTTTTGAAAGAAGTGATCTTCCTACTTACCATTTCTCTCCTCTCCTCCAATCCCAGCAGTGACCAAAAAATATTCCTTGAAATTAGTTTATCATGTCACTCTTCTACTTTAAACAAATGAATACACCTTTTGTAAAAAAAAAGAAAATTCCCACACTATGCCATTCAAGAATCTGTATAGTGAAGACTCATACATGAATCATTTCTTCTACTATCCAACCATATATATATACATACATATATATATATATACACATACATATATACATACATATATATATACACATACATATATATATATATACACACACACACACAAGATTCCAGATTTTTTGATTCATTACTACTTAAGTCTTACTCCCTTTAGTTAGAATGCCCTTGCCCATCCCAACTCTTGCGGACCAAAATCCTACACATCCTGCAAGATTCAGCTGAACTTCGGCTTTTCATTAAGGATTCCTTGATCCCTACAACTAGAAATGAGCACTGCTTCCTCCTCCCTCTCTTATGATTTGAATTCTGCTTCTTTGTGTACCTGTTCTAGTAGCAGCACTACTTCTAGCTCTTTTGCACCAAAACTTCCCCAGTAGGAAGTTGTATAACAGGGGAAGGAATGACACAGAAATGGGTTCCATAAACTTGGAAGGCTAGGAAGAAAATTATCCACACTGAGGGCAAATGCTAAAATGGTTAAAGGTCCTTATGGACTTAACTGTAAAAACTGCTCCATGTTAAGAACCCTGAGATATGAAAGACCTGTGCAGCTCCAGTAACTAACTGGAGAACTAAGAACATTAAGGACTTGTGAACTGCTGAACGCAGGGAGCGTTATGGAGCTTCTGCTGCTTGTACTTGTAAAATCAGGGGCTTATGCTAACTGATCTCTGATGAACCTTTCTCAGCTAGTATTTTATGATTCTTTCTTTCTGCTTTTCTTAAAGAAAGGGAAAAATTTAGTATGACTCCTACAGCAACAATGTCCCTATGTTTTATACAGTAATGCAAAAAATGTTTCTGCCTGGAGACATTATGAGATGTTCAAATAGTACAATACTTTCCTCTCTCACTATTCAGGAATAAGCAGGTTGCTCTAACATTTTGAGACCAAAAAAAAAAAAACAAGGAAGAGAACGTTGAAAATGATGTAGTTTAAGACAGCTGGGTATTAAGAAATTCTAAACATAATGTAACATACTGGAAATAACTCTGATTTTGTAATTAGACATACTTAATTTCCAGCAGCTCCTGCCACCACGTGACACAAAACAAATTACTTATTAACTGTGTTGTGCCTCAGTATTCTCATCTGTCAAACACAGTAGCACTTATCTTTTAGATTTTTATGATTAAAGGCAACATATGCATTATTTCCAACACTATGCCCAGTATATATCATAGGCACTTGTCATTATTAAATAGAAAAAGTAGAATCACATTAAGAAATCATCTAGGAAAACACACATAGAGTGACAAAGCAGTATAGTTACAGTAATCACAAAAACACAAAATCACTAAAAGGAAAACAAAAAATAAAGATATATGTAGCTACATGAAAGCCAAGCCAGGCATAACAAGAAACAGTGGTCTGGGCTCCCTCTCCTCCTGTAATCAAAAAGTTCAGGTCAGTCTTATTTCACTGACCTACCACGAAAGATCTGCCTCCAAAACAGAAGTACAATTAGTTTTTCTCCTCTCAAAATATTGTAAAAGCAAGATAGAAAAGTATTGAGGCATTATACTCGGTATCTAGATCACAAACTTAAAACACTCTGGTCACTGAATTTTATACTGCAGCTATCATATAAAATGTGATTCACACACAAACTGGGGCATTCTAGACCTCTAAAGTCAACATTATACAATTAGATTATTTAATTACAATTATACTCTATAATGCAAATAGTAAATCATACAGTTTTTAGTTAATGATAACAGCATATATGGGAACCACTGCTCTTACTATATACTCTTAATTATGTTTTTCATACAACCAATTAAAGTTCTAAATTTTAAAGTTATGTATTAATATTAAATAATATTCCTATAGGTGTTTTATCTATTTTCAATTTAGAATGTACTCTAAATGAAATTTTATAAAACAAATATACCTATTATATCATGTAATATATTACAAATTTTTATTTTAATTTATTTAAATTATTTTATTTGTAATATTTGTAGTATATTACAAATATTAATACCTTAATGTGTGTACAGGGAGGAAATGATTCAGACTTTCAAAGCTAGGTTATAAGAAGCCTTGCTGTTTCCACTCAGGTCTCTTGGAGTTCTGAGCTGCCATGTAAGAAATCCAACTATCCTAATGAGATTATGTGGAAAGGCCCCGAGATGTCACACACAGGGAGGGGCTCAGCTTAGCATCTAGTTACCAGAAGGATGAGAAAACACCCAAGTGAGTAAAGCCATCTTGGGACCTACTAAAAAAGACCAGCCACCAACTGACCACCACTGAGTAACCCAAGTCAACCCCACATGAAGCAAAATCACCTAGTTAATCCTGCTGGAATCTCTGACACATAAAATCATCAAATATAATAAAATGGTTGTATTTTAGGCCACCAAGTTTTAATTTTGTTACACAGCAATAGATAACATATCCTTCACAAAGTCTTAGAGTCCATGAAGACACTGTTTGGGGTAAGTTATATATGTACAAAACTCGCACTGACTTCAGAACAGAATTTGTCTTATAAAACACACTGATGTGGTTTGTTTTTTTTTTTAGATTTTTTTTATTTATTTGACAGAAAGAGATCACAAGTAGACAGAGAGGCAGGCAGAGAGAGAGAGGCAGAAGCAGGCTCCCTGCCAAGCAGAGAGCCAGATGCGGGGCTCCATCCCAGGATCCCCAGATCATGACCTGGGCCAAAGGCAGAGGCTTAACCCACTGAGCCACCCAAGTGCCCCAACACACTGATATTTTAAAATCAGAAGGGAAGGGCTAGGATAAAGATGCTTAGCAATATATAATGTCAGAACTATAATCAAACATCTCAAAATTATTTTCTTCCTTTAGCTTTTATGGCATTGCATCACTGTTTTCTTATTTAGTTTCATGAATGTTACACTTCAAATAATGCTCTCTACCTAGAATTCCTTCATTTTTTTTGTTTTTTTGAAGATTTTATTTATTTATCTGACAGATATCACAAGTAGGCAGAGAGGCAGGCAGAGAGAGAGAGACCAGGCACCCCTCCTTCATTTTTTTTTTAAGATTTTGTGTATTTATTTGACAGACAGAGAGAGAAAAAATATGCACAAATGGGGGAGTAGCAGGCAGAGGGTGAAGCAGGCTCCCCACTGAGTAAGGAGCCAGACACTCTGAGCTGAAGGCAAACACTAACCTACTGAGCCACCCAGGGGTCCCAATTCCTTCATTTCTTTACTGAAATCCTACCACGCTGTCCTTCAAAGGTTCTCTCAAACATCCCCTCCTCCCTCGTGCACCCCTTCTCTCTTTCTTAATATCTGCTTACTCCCATTTCCACTAGTACCAACACTACTTTCCATCTGTCTTGTGGTGTTTAACTTATAGCATTAAATATTATAATTACTTTTTCTAGTATCCTGCTAGATTGCTTAAGGTTCTTGAAAAGGCAGAAACTTTGTATTGTTGATTTTGTAATTTTTACTAAAACCTACCATAGCACCTAAGCACTAAAATGTTTGTCAGGCTCAACAGTTATACTCTGCTAACAGAGATCTCAGATTTCAAAGACAAACAATGCTTGAAGTATCACAAAGAAATTATTTCCTGAATATTACAAAGTACCTTATTGTGATTCAATCTGTTCCTTGGGGCCCCTTATTGGCTCAATCAGTAGAGCATGTGACTCTCAATCTCAGGGTCATTAATTCAAGCCCCACATTGGGAATAGAGCCTACTTTAAAAAAAAAGGGAAAGAAAGAAAAGAAAGCTGTTCCTGATTATGAAGAAATGAAAACCTTTCACTACTATATACTTATATCAGGGGGGCCTTGCCTATAGATACCAAATCTACTCTAAAGATAGAGTAAAGATGAGAGTGTTACTTGAGCAGAAATGAACTGATAAATGTAAGAAGTGGGAAGCTAAAAACAAACCCAAGGAGGCACCTGGTGCTTAGTCAGCAGAGCATGCATCTGTTGATCTCCAGGTTATGATTTCCAGTCCCATTAAGGGTGCAGAGATTACTTAAAAATAAAATTTTTTTAAATAGATAGATAAATAAATAATTTAGAAAATAATAATAGATCCAAGCACACGTGATTTTAGTATAGGATAAAAACTGGCATTCTACATCAGAGTGCAAAGAATGAACTATTCAATAAATGATGTAAAAATGGTATTAAAAACTAATTGTTGGAACAAAATTAATCTTAATTTCTATCTAATTTTATGTCTAAAAAAATTACAATTCCATTTATAATGCCCTTATGGGTTTTGTAAATATATGTAGATTAAAAGCAAAATTTCCTCTTTGCATAATGTAATGATAAGCTTCATTTTTTTGAGATTGGAGTGTACAAAATGGCAATTCTGTTAACTCAGGGTGAGTCAAACACAATACAATTATTATTATCCATGCAGTGACTTTCCTTTCTAGTTCTCATGCCATTAATATCTACCTCTTGTATTCACCTGACAATTTAACCATTGTCTGTGAGCTGCTGATCAACTTCTCATCCCACTATCGCTTTTCTGCTGTTCTTACTTTGAAATACCTGCCAAAATTTTCCTGATTAACAACCAGATATCTCTTCACAGCAGGCAAAAAGGACTGAAATGCAGTATATCTGGTTCATTTCCCAAACAGTTATTGACTACCCAGACGACCCTGACCTGAAACAAGATAACCACAGCCCCCAGATTTCACAGGCTGTGTGTCTAGTGAAGAGGACAACTAAGACGTGATTAAAATGAAGTGAATAAAGTCAGGATGGAATTAGTGCAAGGTGACATGGGAAGAGACAGCAAAGGGACCTAACCTCATCTAGGAAATAGCAAAGGCCTCCCTTTCAAGTGGAGTCCTAAAATATGAGTAGACATTAGCTAAGTGCAGTAGAAATGTGGAACTAGGGATAATGGGTAGACAAAGTTCTAGGCAGCAAGGAGCACCGAGGAGAAACTAAAGAGCTAAACAAGAGCCTTGGATTGGAGGACATTTTTAGGAATTTAAACATCATCTTATAAAGAGAAAAGTGACAGAATCAAATATGTGATCAGATCTCTAGCTATCACTTA
Source organism: Taxidea taxus jeffersonii (assembly GCA_003697995.1). Lineage (NCBI taxonomy): Eukaryota > Metazoa > Chordata > Mammalia > Carnivora > Mustelidae > Taxidea > Taxidea taxus. Next base: position 525 of record RCUC01162652.1, on the reverse strand, counting down.
GGCTGTAGCATGAAAAATGAATGAAAGATCATAGATCTGAAGTAGGGAGCCCAATAAGGAGGCAGTTATACAATAATTTAGGCTAGAAATAATGGTAATTTGAACTAAGTAAGACTAGTAGAAAGGACAGGGAAAGGAGATAGATATAAATGACGGTGACTGGAACTAACAAGATTTGGCTACAGGTTGGATAAAAATAAAGTGTAGAACTAGCTTTCAAGCACTGAGATAAGGAACATACACAGCAAGACAAAACTGAGTAACGAAGGCTGAGTTTTGAACATGTTAATTTTACAGTTCTGTGAAACATCTAATAGTGACTATGTCAAAGAGGAAGCTGAATATAAGGATCTAAAACTCTAAACTAGGGGCGTCTGGGTGGCTCAGTGGGTTAAGCCTCTGCCTTTGGCTCGGGTCATGATCTCAGGGTCCTGGGATCGAGCCCCGCATCGGGCTGTCTGCTCAGCGGGGAGCCTGCTTCCCCCTCTCTCTCTGTCTGCTTCTCTGCCTACTTGTGATCTCTCT
>RCUC01162651.1:0-41019 GCA_003697995.1 Taxidea taxus jeffersonii | reverse complement strand
GGGACCCTGCTTCTCCTTCTCCTATCTGCCACACTCCCTGCTTGTGCTCTCTCTCTCTGTCACATATACAAATAAAATCTTTAAAATAAATAAAGTAAAATATTACATTCATGTGTTCCCCTGGTGTTTTTCATTACAATTCTGCTGCCCTTGTAAGATTGTAAGTTCTAGATCTTATTTAATAATAAGGTTTTTCAGTTTTTCTGAAATGCTAACACTGGACTAGCTCTTGCTACCCTTCAGAAAATAATAAAATCACAAATGTTAAGCCCAAAGTACCCCACACTATATACCCTAGAAACACCGAGATTTGAAATCTAGACTGGACAACATCCCAACCTATTTGATACTCAGCAGCCACCTACTCTGTGTTATGGTTGCTATCCACCCGGCAACTTGCAGTCCAATGTCCACCAACATGAGAGAGATACTCAACTGAATATTCGGTGATAAAGAGAAGGCTAATAAACTAAGAGGAAGTTTCTCCCTCATTTTACTTTTATATATGTTCCAATGGGAATAGTTCTATCCAGTCTATATCTATTTATTGTTTTTCACATACATTTTTATTTATTTTTAAATTTTGAGAAACTGTAACATACTTATGGCACATTAAAAAAAAACCACCCACCTCTCTGCAATGGCAATATTACTGATAGATAGGATTTCTCAATCTCAGCACTACTGACATTTTGCACTAGATAATTCATTGTTGGGACAGAGGAAAATAGTTCTGTGTATTGGTAGATGTTCAGCAATATCCCTGATTCACCACCCACTAGATGGCTATAGAATTCCTTCTATACTTGTGACAATCAAAATGTCTCCAGACATTGCCGAATGTCCCCCAGAGGCATAAAAGTCCCAGGTTTGAGAATCACTGACCTAGCAGATTATACAAAGATTAGTCATGTGTCATGAATTATAGATAGCATCTAATTCAAATTATATGGTCTTATTTACGGAGTTTGACTTGAATTTTAATTTAACAACAAATTTATTCAGCACTTACTATGTACTAGACACCATAGAGAAAGACAAAGGTTTGAAAAAAAGACTATCCTCATAGTCAAGTCACATAAAACATAAATTCTAAAATGTTTAAATTTAATTAGAACTCAATTAAAAGTCTGACCTAATTATAAGTGATTCTGAAATTCTATATGAGAAAAAGACTAATCATAAGATAACAAAGAAATCCACAAAAAATAAAGTTCAGAAATATGCTATATCCATTCTATTTAAGCGACTCCACCCTTTCAAAGTACAGCAAATACTAGTCAAAGGCAGCTGTTGTCTCTAAGGTAAATCACTGCCAGGCAGATCTAGTCATCTCTGACCTCTCCCTGCTTCAATCTGTTTTCTGCTCTGACCATAATTTACTCTCTAAAACAGATCTAAGCATTCCATCCCCAAGCTTATTAAAGGTCTTTGATAATTCCCAAATGCCTCAAGGGTGAGTCTAAATTCTTCAGCATGACAGTCTAGGCCCTTCAGAATTTGGCCTCATTGTATTTTCTAGTTTCATGGCTATACAAATTTCATAGCTCATGTTACTTTTTCAGCCTGGAATTACATGCATTCTTTTTCCAAACAAGTTTCTACTAGTCCTTCAAAGCCCAGATCAATGGAATGCCCTTTATGAAGACTTGGATTTTTGTAGGCAGAATTGATTGTTCCTCCTTTTGAGCTCCTCTTTGTATATTCTATGTTTCTATGTGTGTGTGTGTACAATATTTAGTATTTAAATAACTATTATCTAAGGTTTACTGTGTTTTAGGCATGGTGTATTATCTGTAATTCTCACAACTAGGAAGTAAGAACTTCCTAGATTCAGATTCAGAAACTTCTCAAAATTAAAGAAATCGGGGTGCCTGGGTGGCGCGGTTGTTGAGTGTCTGCCATTGGCTCAGGTCATGATCCCAGGGTCCTGGGATTGAGCCCTGCATCAGGTTCCCTGCTTGGCAGGAAGCCTGCTTTTCCCTCTCCCACTCCCCCCGCTTGTGTTCCCTCACTCGCTGTGTCTCTGTCAAATAAATAAATAAAATCTTTAAAAAAAAATTAAAGACATAGATAAAAGGAAAGATATTCTATGCTCATGGATTTAAAGAATTAATATTGTTTAAATGTACATACTACCTAAAGCAATCTACAGATTCGATGCAATCCCTATCAAAATTCCAATGGCATTTTTCACAACAAACAATCCTAATGTTGTATGGAACCACAAAAGACCTCGAATAGAGAGCCATCTTGAGAAAGAACAAAGCTGGAGGTATTATGCTCTCTAACTGCACACTATATTACAAAGCTATATTAATCCAAACAGGAGGGTTTCAGGATAAACAGACACAAAGATCAATGGAACAAAACAGAGAGCCCAGAAATAAACCCACATATACATGTATAGAAAACACATGGTAAATCAATTTACAACAGAGGAGTCAAAAAATACACTTGGAAAAGGACAATCTCTTCAATAAACAATGCTGGGAAAACAGAAAAGCCACATGCAAAAAGAATGAAACTGTACCCCTATCATACACAATACACAAAATTAACTCAAATGGATTAAAGTCTTGAGTGTAAGACCTGGAGCCATAAAACATCTACAAGCAAACATAGGTGGCAAGTTTTTTGTTTTGTTTTTTTTTAAGATTTATTTATTTGAGAGAGAAAGAGAAAGAGCAGGGAGGGACAGAGGGAGAGGGAGAAGAGGATCTTCAAGCCGATTCCCCACTGAGCTCAGAACCCACTGCAGGGCTCAATTCCAGGACTCTGAGATCATGACCCCAGCCTAAACCAGGAGCCAGACCCTCAACTGACTGAGCTGCCCAGGTACTCCAGGTGGTAAGCTCTTTGATGTTGTTCCTGGCTACAATTTTTTTCAGATTTGACAGCAAAAGTAAAGGCAACAAAAGCAAAAATAAACAAGTGGGACTACATCAAACTAAAAAGCTTCTGCACAGCAAAGAAAACCATCAACAGAATGAAAGGCATCCTGATGAATGGGAGAAAATATTTGTAAATCATATGTGTGATCAGAGGTTAATACCTAAAATATATAAAGAACTCATACAGCTCAATTAAAAAAAAAAGCTGTGGGGTACCTGGGTGGCTCAGTTGGTTGGGCATCTGCCTTCCGCTCGGGTCATGATTCCAGGGTTCTGGGATCGAGCCCTGTGTCATGCCTTTCCCCGACCCTCTCTCCCTCCCCCATGTTCATGCCCCCACCAAAAATAAATAAAATCTTTAAAAAAAGTCTCATTAAAAATAGGCAGAAGATCTAAGCAGATATTTTTCCAAAGAAGACATATGGATGGCAAACAGGTACATGAAAGGGGGCTCAACATCATTTATCATCAGAGATACACAAATCAAAACCATAATGAGATACTACCTCACATCTGTCAGAATGCAAGTATCAAGAAGGCAAGAAATAAGAAGTGTTGGTGAGACTGTGGAGAAAAAGGAACACTTGCACCGTGGGAAGGTGCAGCCACTAATGGAAAACAGTATGAAGCTTCCTCAAAAAAATTAAAATAGAACTGCCATATCATCCAACAATTCCACTTCTGGGTATTTATCCAAAGGAAATGAAAACACTGATCCAAAAAGACACATGCAAACCCATGTCACTGCAGCATTATTTACAATAGCCAAGATATAGAAATAACTTAAATGTCCATCAATGAATGAATAAAGAAAATGTAGTATATGTGTGTGTGTGTATTTATAAATAGGAAATTATTCAGCCACAAAAAAGAAAAAAATTTTGCCATTTATAACAATACGGATGGACCTTGAGGGTATTATGCTAAGTGAAATAAGTCAGACAGAGAATGACAAATATTATATAATCTCACTTATATGTGGAATTTTAAAAACAAAAACATCCAAGCTCAGATACAGAGAACAGATTGGTGGTTGCAGAGGTAAGGGGTTAAATGGGTAAAGGGAATCTACAAACGTCCAGTTACAAAATAAATGTAGAGCATAATGACTATAGTTAATAACACTATATTGCACATTTAAAAGTTGCTAAGAGAGTATATCTTAAAAGTTCTCATTATAAGAAAAAACTTTTTTTTTTTTTTAAGATTTTATTTATTTATTGGACAGATGGAGTAGGCAGAGAGGTAGGCAGAGAGAGAGAGGAGGAAGCAGGCTCCCCGCTGAGCAGAGAGCCCGATGCGGGACTCGATCCCAGGACCCTGAGATCATGACCTGAGCCGAAGGCAGCGGTTTAACCCACTGAGCCACCCAGGCGCCCCAAGAAAAAACTGTTTTTATAACTATGTATGGTAATGGATGTTAACTAGACTTGTTGTGGTAACCATTTTGTAATATATATAAATATCAAATCATTACATTGTACACATGAAACTAATATACTGTTACATGTTAACTATACCTCCATTAAAAAAAAAAGAGCTATTGTGGAAATGAAAAAAAAAGAAAAGAGGCGTCCTGCCTGGCTCAGTCAGTAGAGCATGTGATTTTTTATTTCTTGATCTCGGGGTTGTAAATTTGAGCCCCATGTTGGGTATAGATATTAGAAGTGCTCAATCACTATACTGTACACCTGAAACTAGTATTACACTATATATGTTAATTAACTGAATTTAAATAAAAACTTTAAAAAATCTTAAAAAATAAGAAGCTTGTTCAAAGTCACAGAGCTAGCACACAGCAGAAGTAGCATTTGAGTCCAGGTATTCTAATTCCAGAGTCTCCATTCTTAGAGTCTAAATTCTATATTGCTATACTACCTCCTTAGCTTAGAGCTTGATTAAAACCCGTATGAAATTCTCCCCAATTGAAAAACAGAATACTTGGAATTCAGGTTTAGTTAGTCACTACTCTAGGATATGAAGTTACCATTTATATCCAGACTAAATATTCAAATACCTGAACAGTAACAAATTAGATTATCATTCTAATATTATACTAAGTTATCAGTAACAGCCCATACTGAAATATAAACCACAGTGAGATAGAATTTTAGCTTGGAAATACAAAATGCATCAAGATATTAACTGACAAAAAAAAAAAAAGATATTAACGGACAGCCTGACTTCCTTCAATAATTTGATTGAGAACAATGATATTTTCCAAAGAGGACACATGAGTTCCCTTGAAACTTTGTGGAAAATTAAAGGTTTCTCCTAGAAACATCAATCCTATTCATAAAATAAAGAAGTTATTTTAATTTTGGTTCTCCTCTTGCTTAAACATACTACACAGCTTTTTAAAAACTAAAGCCCATTAACTCTTTCTAAAATTGTTTTGATATTCCTAGCTAACCAAGAACATATACATCATTACAGAGCTACATTAAAATAAAGAACAATGTTAAAAAGATCCAAGCGTGTAATCTAAAATGCCTTACATTTTCATTTCTCTTGAGAAGATCATCATCATTGTAAAGAGGCAAGCTGGTCACCATCCATCCAGTGCATAATTTAATGGCGCCCATTAACTGTGGACTCCCTGCAAACACGGCTGCAACTGGAGCTTGCCTTCTGTAAATAGACACACAGATTTACACACTGAAAAGTAAGTATACTATTTAGATCACTGATTTATACCAACTCTGATATAGCACGCAACTCAACAATGTATTGTATGTTTGAGTTTCAATGTCAGCTTTTACTTCATTTACAAATCCCTTCAAAAAAACTGTGCACTGGGGTGCCTGGGTGGCTCAGTGGTTTAAGTCTCTGCCTTCAGCTCAGGTCATGATCTTGGGGTCCTGAGATTGAGCCCCACATCGGGCTCTCTGCTTGGTAGGGAGCCTGCTTCCCTCCCTCTCTCTCTGCCTGCTTCTCTGCCTACTTGCAATCTCCGTCTGTCAAATAAATAAATAAAATCTTTAAAAAAAACAAAACTGTGCACTTACTATGTGCCAGGAACTATTTTGAATGCTGAAAATACAGAAATTTTTTCAAAGCAGGGATGAAGATGAGGTCCCTGGTTTTGGGGAGAGACTGCAAGGAGGACAATAAACATATAGGCTAGGTGGTAATAATACCATTAAAAAATATGCAAGGTATATGTAATGACAGGAATTTACTACATTATATAGTGTGGTCAATTCACTGGTGATAATGTGAATTCCCAAATTTATCATTCTGCAAATATTAACCATCACAGCCCAAATTCTTCCCAATCCATCCACCTTCCTGCTTCTTCCCTACCTTTACCATATACCTGTTTTCGGATAACACATGTAGTTCTCCACTCTGAACCACGATCCAAAGTCCCAAACAGATGCCACTTACAAAACTAAAAGCAGATCCTGAAGGATTGCTCCAATGTCTTTACTTATTTAATCATTTCCTGTATTCAACATTAACCTTCACAGTCTAGGGACAATCCAAGCTCTGGAAATAAATGGCAGCATATAACCACCCGGTAATGGGGAGACAAACATGAAACAGGATAATTACACCATGGTAATGTGTATGTCTGACTGCCTGATGCACAATGTTCAATGTTCAGGACACTGTGCTGGTTTTGAAAATATTGTGATAAATCACAAACCCAGATTGAATTTCCTCTTTTGTTAATAACAATGAAAAGCTATACAGTCAGTGTTCCACAATGGTAAATACAATTTGCAGAAAATATTAATGGGCAATAGTTAAGGGTGACCAAAAGAAAATAATTTTTAGACACATGAAGGGTATATTTATAGTAACAAGACTTTATAAGAAGACCAATTCTCATTTCTGTAAATCTATTCCTCATTCTAGAAACATTTTTGCCCCCCCCCCCCATATTTTCCTGGCTATTTTTGATAGCGTTTCATTCCTTTTTCATGCTTTAGTTTCTTCTTCTATGTCTTAAATAATTTACATGTAGTTCATTTCATAATGTCTATCCATGGGGTAGACTAGTCACAAAACGGCTGCAATGATTCTTCTCCCATACCTATGCTCTCAGAGCAAATGCTGGTCTTGGTCATGTGACCTGCTTTGGCCAACAGAAAAACATTAAGTAAGCAGAGACTTTAAAAATGCTTGATACTGGGGTGCCTGGGTGGCTCAGTGGGTTAAAGCCTCTGCATTTGGCTCAGGTCATGATCCCAGAGTCCTGGGATCGAGCCCCGCATCGGGCTTTCTGCTTGGCAGGGAGCCTGCTTCTCCTCCCCCACTTCTCTGCCTACTTGTGATCTCTGTCAAATAAATAAATAAAATCTTAAAAAAAAAATGCTTGACATTGGCATCTGTGTTCTCCCGCTGCTTTCCTGGGAACTCTACAACCATTACCTTGTGAATGAGCCCAGGCTACCTGGCTGTATGATGACAGGCCCATGGCCAACTAAATTCCATCCCTTCAGCTGATACCTTTAGACATATGAGAGGCCATGCCAGGCTACCCAGTCCTAGATCAGCTGGCCCAGACCAGAAGAATCTTCCCCACTTCCCTGACTCAGCTGACTGTCAAAATGGTGCAAAATAACAAATGTTTATCATTATAGCCACTAAATTTTGTGGTAGTCTAGTATGTATCAAAAACTGACATAAACAAGTTTTATTATCAGAAATAATAATTGCTACAGGTCTGGGGCATCTGGCTGGTGCAGTCAGAAGAGCATGCAACTCTTGATCTCAGGGTCTAGAGATTACTCAAGTAAATACATAAATAAACCAAAAAAAATTGCTAGAGGTCTAATTCTGTTGTTGATCTCAAACAACAGCTAATTCTTACTGTATTAGACTGTTTCCTCATGTGTTTTGTAATTTTAGAGCTCATCTTCATGAAGTCTTATTTGTAGAAACCTGTGTAGCCTGGGTTGAGAACATTAATAGATACTCCAAACGATCCCAGGACCACTTTTTAAAAAAAAAAAAATTTTTTTTTTAAGATTTTATTTATTTATTTGACAGACAGAGATCACAAGTAGGCAGAGAGGCAGGCAGAGAGAGAAAGGGGGAAGCAGGCTCCCTGCCAAGCAGAGAGCCGGATGCGGGGCTCGATCCCAGGACCCTGGGATCATGACCTGAGCCGAAGGCAGAGGCTTTAACCCACTGAGCCACCCAGGCGCCCCCCAGGACCACTTTTTATGATACTTTCTTGACTGGGGGTTTCCTGTATTAAACAAGTATAACTTCAAACTGCAAACCCATGGGAATTCAGATCCACTGCTACAAATTCAGAGGAAAAACTTTTTTTGACCAAAAGCTGAAGCCAAGGAAGACAAGTTTTCTTATCATCTGCTTCTAGCACTCCTGTTGTTAGTCTATCCTTTCGCTGATACTGTAGCCCTTTGAGGGTCCCTTAGTTATGTGCATGTGTTGGGAGAGGGAAAAAGGTGTCTCAATTACAATTCCCTGCATCAACTGGCCCAAGACCACATTTCTGGTCCTGTATGGGCATTAAAATGTGCATGGGTATTAAAACTAAAATGTTAACTTTTGGTAAAGTTGGTTACCAAGACTAGCAATCCACCACTCATCCACTTCCAACCCAGGGCAAAAGAAGCATCCTCTTGACTATTCAAAGGAATATTTGTTCATTTATACTCCACATTTCTAGGTGTCTGATGGCAAGGTCTCAAATTTCAAACTTACAATGCTATATTTTCTTTTGTAAGTTTTTTATTTATTTACGTAATCTCTATACCCAACATGAGGGTTGAACTTACGAACGAGAGATCAAGATTCGCATGCTCTTCTGACTGAGTCAGCCAGGTACCCCTCAATGCTATATTTTCAGTGAAGAATTCAATTAGAAAATTTGAATTATAAGTCAATCAAAAACTAAATATCCCTAAAAGCATGGAGGTAGAATTCTGGGTTTTATGAGAATGGAAAAGCATTAATTTATTATTTCCTCCGAATCAATTAGATAGTATACAATAATTAATAGTTTAACAACAGTCTTAAAAGCAGTTCAATTCTTACTTTATCCAGGTCATAAGTTCCACTGTATCTGGGTCATAATATTCCTGTAGTTCCATTAATTCTGTCATTAATCTTGGAAAAAACTAAAATGCAAAACAAAATTTCCAAAATGTATAAATGTATATAATCATATAAATATCCAGAAAGTTTAAACTGTTACACAGAATTTCAAAAGACTAAGAGACTAACATAAGACAAACAGTATATAAACATTTTTCTCAGGGGAAAAATGTCATGGATCTTACTTCCTTTCAGTGAGCTGCTCTTCCCTCTCAGTTACAAATAATCTAAATAATCTATTTTAGGGCATCTGGGGAGTTCAGTCAGTTAAGCATCTGCCTTCGGCTCAGGTCATGATCTCAGGGTCCTGGGATTGAGACCCCATCAGGCTCCCTGTTCAGTGAGGAGTCTGCTTCTCTGCCTCCCTTTCTTCTGCTCCTGCCCCACCCCCAAATCAGGCTCATTCTCTCTCTCAAATAAATAAATAAATTTTTAAAAAAGATTTTTATTTATTTGATAGACAGAGATGACAAGCAGGCAGAGAGAGAGGAAGGGAAGCAGGCCCCCCACCAAGCAGAGAGCCCGACACAGGGCTCGATCCCAGGACCCCAGGATCACGACCCGAGCCAAAGGCAGAGGTTTTAACCCACTGAGCCATCCAGGCGCCCCTCAAATAAATAAATTCTTAAAAATAACCTATTTTATGTTTAATTTAATGCCTAGACTCAATAAATAATTTTCTCATTACCAATCATCAGTTGTATCTTTCATGCACACATAATTAATTTCAGGTCAAATAATTCACAGGTTTATTGGCAATTAGCTTCATGTTACATTACAATAAAGGATTTATAATATTTTATAAATATTTAAATCTTGGAGTTGCCAAAATATTTGCTTACAAATTCCAGTGTAGTTAACATACAGTGTTATATTCATTTCAGGTATACAATATAGTGATTCAGCAATTCCATGTATTACTCAGTGCTCATCAAGTTAAGTGTGTTCTTAATCCCCATCACCTATTTCAACCATTTCCCCACCCACCTCCCCTCTGGCAACCGTTCGTTTGTTCTCTATAGTTGAGAATCTGTTTTGTTCTGGTTTCTCTCTTTTCTCTTCCCCTTGTTTTATTTCTTAAATTCCACGTATGAATGAAATCATATGGTATTTGTCTTTCTCTGGTTGACTTATTTCACTTATCATTATACTCTCTAGATCCATCCATATTGTTGAAAATGGCATGATTCCATTCTTTTTTATGGCTACATAATATTCCATTGTATGTGTGTATATATGTATATGGTGTGGTGTACACACACACACACACACAGATATATGTATGTATGTATATACATACACACACCACATTTTCTTTACCCATTCATCTGCCAATGGACGCTTGGGCTGTTTCTATAATTGGGCTATTGTAAATAATGCTGCCATAAACATAGGAGTGCATGTATCCCTTTGAATTAGTGTTTTTTGTATTCTTTGGGTAAATACCCAGTAGTCCAACTGCTGGATCATAACGTAGTTCCATTTTTAATTTTTTGAGGAACTCCATACTGTCCTCCACAATGGCTGCACCTGTTTGCATTTCTTTTTTTTTTTTTTTACAGATTTTTTTTATTTGACAGAGAGAGAGAGCACAAGAAGGGGGAAGAGCAGGCAGAAGGACAGGGAGAAGCAGGCTCCCCACTGAGAAGGGAGCCCAAAGTGAGGCCCAATGCCTCCACCCTGGGATCAGGACCCCAACCAAAAGTAGATGCTCAACCGACTGAGCCACCCAGGCACCCCACCAGTTTGCATTTCTATTAACAGTGTAAAAGGGATTCTATTGAGGGATTCTATTTTTCCACATACTTGCCAACATTTGTTTCCTGTGTTTCTGATTTTAGCTCTTCTGACAGGTGTGAGGTGATATCTCATTATGGTTTTGATTTGCATTTCCCTGATGATGAGTGACATTGAGCATCTTTTCATGTGTCTGTTGGCTATCTGTACATCTTCTTTGGACAATTATGTCTTCTGCCTATCTTTATTTATTATTATTTTTTTATTTTAAAGATTTTATTTATTTCCTTGACAGGGAGAGAGATCACAAATAGGCAGAGAGGCAGACAGACAGTGAGGTGGAAGCAGGCTCCCTGCTGAGCAGAGATCCCAATGCGGAGCTCGATCCCAGGACCCTGAGATCATGACCTAAGCCGAAGGCAGAGGCTTTAACCCACTGAGCCACCCAGGTGCCCCATATCTTTATTTATTTATTTATTTTTAAGATTTGTTTTCTAAGAGATTGAGCAAGCAAGAGCATAGCGGGGGAGGGGTAGAGGGAGAGAGAGACTCTCAAGCAGACTCCCTACTGAGCTTGGAGCCTGACACAGACTCAATCCCAGGACTCCGAGATCATGACCTGAACTGAAATCAAGAGTCAGACGCTTAACCAACTGAGGCACTCAGGTGCCCCAGTTCTATATATATGTTTTGGATACTAACCCCTTATCAGATACATCATTTGCAAACATCTTCTCCCATTCAGTAGGCTCTCTTTTTGTTTTGTTGACTGTTTTCTTTCTGTTCAGAGCTTTTTATTTTGATGTAGTCCCAATAGTTTATTTTTGGTTTTGTTTCCCTTCTCTCAGGAGACATATCTAGGAAGATGTTGCTATGGCCAATGTCAGAGAAATTACTGCCTGTGTTCTCTTCTAGAATTTTTATGATTTCAGGTCTCACATTTAGGTCCTTAATCCATTTTGTGTTTATTTCTGTGTATGGTGTAATAAAGTACTCCACATTCATTCTTTTAGCTGTCCAGTTTTCTCATCATTTGTTGAAGAGACTTTTTCCATTGCATCTTCTTACCTCTTTTGGTAAAGATTAACTGACCATATAATTTGTAATTATGGGTTTATTTTTGGGCTTCCTATTCTGTTCCATTGATCTATGTGTCTATTTTTGTGCCAGTGCCATACTGTTTTGATTACTACAGCTTTGTAACATAACATGAAGTCTGGAACTATAAGACCTCCAATCTTGTTTTTCAAGATTGCTTTGGCTATTTGGGGTCATTTGCAGTTCCATATAAATTTTAGGATTGTTTGTTCTAATTCTGTTGGTATTTTGGAAAAATGCTATTGGTGTTTTGATAGAGATTGCATTAAATGTATAGATTACTTTGGGTAGTATAAACATTTTAACAATATTTGTTTTTCCAACCCATGAGCAAGGAATGTCTTTCCATTTCTTTGCATTATCTTTAATTTCTTTCGTCACTGTTTTATAGTTTTCAGAGTATGGGTCTTTCACCTCTTTGGTTAGGCTTATTCCTAGGTATCTTTGGTGTAATTGTACATGGGATTATTTTCTTAATTTCTCTTTCTGCTGCTCCATTCATTATTGGTATATACAAATGCAATGGATTTCTGTATAGGGATTTTGTAGTCTACAATCTTATTGAATTCATTTATCAGTTCTAGTAGTTTTTTTTTTGTTTTAAGATTTTATTTATTTATTTGAGACAGAGAGAGAGCAAGAATGAGCAGGGAAAGGGTAAAGGGTAGAGGCAGGGAAAGCAGACTCCCTGCTGAGCATGAAGCCATACATAGGACTCAATCCCAGGACCCTGGGATCATGACCTGAAGGCGGAGGCTTAACCAACTAAATCGACCTGAACTGAAGGCGGAGGCTTAACCAACTAAACCACCCAGTCACGCCAGTTCTAATAGTTTTTTAGTGGAGTTTTTAGAGTTTTCTATATATACTATCATGTCATCTGCAAACAGTGAAAATTTTACTTCTTCCTTACCAATTTGGGTGTTTTTTTATTCCTTTCTCTGGTCTGACTGCTATGGCTAGGACTTCCAACATCCAGGACTATGCTGAATATAAGTGAAGAGAGTGGACATCCTTGTCTTGTTCCTGATTTTAGAGGAAACCCTCTCAGTTTTTCATCATTGAGTATGATGTTAGCTGTGGGTTTTTCATGCCAAAATACTTCTTAATATTATCACTTATTTATTCAGAAATTTCCTTTGACAATTATAAACTGAATTTTGATAGCATTAGACTACATGCATCACATGGCATTCTAAAAATGTCTTAGCTCTTTTTTTAATGTTCCTACTGATAAAAAATTAAGTATACTAATATCACATTTTATGTTGGTAGTGTCTCAATATAAATATGCTACACAGACATACACTTAACAATACCTTGAAGATAAAGTACATATTAATAATACAAAAATCTGATTTTCTTACCTCTTTCCATAAGCTGAGACCTATTATAGTAGGAACAGCCATACTCAGAATAAGAGCCTAAAACATTGAAAGAAAAATGATTATGGATAAATACATTTCAGAATATACTAGAAGTCTTAGACATTGACTCTATGACCAATCACAGATTCTTACAGTTATAAAAATTTCAATCAGAGAAATTAAAGTCAGTGTGGAACCTAGTTTAGAGTGAGAATAGTGAAGACTAATGAATTTAAGACATAAAGGGGACATACATGTTTACTATATAAAGGCAGAACATAAAAAAGGTAACATTTATAGTATATTTCAAATAACAAATCAATATTTGACACAGGAATTTAAATTTTAAGAGTTTACAAAGGACACTGAACTGTGCCACCTAAAAAGCTAACAACAAAAAGACAATGAATTAACATGGGAAAAATAGCCAGTATATATCAATATACAAGTATGCTAAAATAAGAACATACAGGGGTGCCTGGGTGACTCAGTGGGTTAAAGCCTCTACCTTCAGGTCAGGTCATGATCCCAGAATCCTGGGATCGAGCCCGACATCAGGCTCTCTGCTCAGTGGGGAGTCTGTCCCCCCACCAACCTCGCTTCCCTCTCTGCCTGCTTGTGATCTCTCTCTCTGTCAAATAAATAAATAAATAAATAAAATCTTTTAAAAAAATAAATAAAAGAACATATAAATTCCTCTGGAAAAAGACTGGCAAAACACAACATGATTATTACAAAAGATTATTATTCATCACCTCCCTGTCAAAACCTGTTCTTCCATCGTCTCATGACAACCCCACAATCTGTAATCACACAAACTAGAAACCTAGGAAATATCTACGACTTCTCCTTCTTCTGTATTCTCCATATTTAATGAAGCACCAAGTCTTATTAACCTTCTTTTCTTACTATTATTTTCACTCCAGTATAGCATAGTATTAACTAAATGGGCTCTGGAGTCAGAAAAACCTAGGTATAAATCATGGTTTCCACATTTATAAGCCATGTGATCTCAGGCAAGTTATTTAACCAGTTTAAGCCTTAACTTCTTCATCTACAAAATACAGATAGTAAAACTTGGCTATTAGGGTCTTCGTAAGCACTGAGTAGCACATGAAATGTTTTATTTCATTGAGTGAACATTCAGTATATTGAAGCTTTTATCACTTCCAACCACCATGTCCAGTACCTGGACAACAGTCACCTTCTTGGCCTGTTTGTCACCTTTAAGTCTATCCTTCAAAAAACTAAATGCATGAACTGAGAGAAAATCTAAGTCTGACTCTCTCATGAGAGATGTATTTTACCTGTCTGCATTTAAATGCACTTCCTTTATAATCAGAAATTATATTAAAAAAAAAAAGTTTTTCACAAGCCTTTTTACCTCAAGTCATAAAATGACTTACTCGTGCTATTTCAATTGTATTCAATATGCTTTCCATTTATATAACTGAAAGAGAAACAAGTACTTAACCTAAAATAACAATGACTCACCAACAATACTGGGTGTACAGTTCGTAATCTAAGCCACTTGAAAAGTGTCATCCAAAGTTCAGGAGAACATACACCAAATGCTGCTAACATGCATACGTATGGAGTCCAGAGGTATTTCAAGCTAGAAGAAAAAGGAGTAACATATGAAATATCCTGTGAACATCATTACTATCTCATTTTTACTTTATTTATTTTTTTATTTGACAGAGAAAGATCACAAGCAGGTAGAGAGGCAGGCAGAGAGAGAGGAAGGGAAGCAGACTCCCCGCTGAGCAGAGAGCCCGACGTGGGGCTCGATCCCAGGACCCTGGGATCATGACCTGAGCCGAAAGCAGAGGCTTTAACCCACTGAGCCACTCAGGTGCCCCTCTCATTTCTTTTTTATTTAGAGATTTTATTTTATTTTTTAAAAAATATTTTATTTATTTAATTGACAGAGAGAGAGAGATCACAAGCAGACAGAGAGGCAGGCAGAGAGAGGAGGGAGCAGGCTCCCTGCTGAGCAGAGAGCCCGATGCGGGGCTCGATCCCAGGACCCCGGGACCATGACCCGAGCCGAAGGCAGAGGCTTTAACCCACTGAGCCACCCAGGCATCCCTAGAGATTTTATTTTTTGAATTAATTTCTACACCCAACAATGGGCTCAAACTCACACACCCCAAGATCAAGTCGGTGGAGCGTGTGGCTCCACCGACTGAGCCAGCCATGTGCCCCCAATTTCTCTTTTCTGAGTTCTTTCCTGCTACTTGTGAAAATACCACAATGTTGTTTTCGTTTTTTTTTTTTAAGATTTTATTTATTTATTTGCGAGAGAGAGAGAGAGCATGAGAGGAGAGAGGTCAGTGGGAGAAGCAGACTCCCTGCCGAGCAGGGAGCCCGATGTGGGACTCGATCCCGGGACTCAAGGATCATGACCTGAGCTGAAGGCAGTCGCTTAACCAACTGAGCCACCCAGGCACCTGAAAATACCACAATGTTATAGGAAAATGATAATCTTAGCCTCTAATTTTCAGCAACAAATTGTTATTCATTTCTTAAATAATTAAGAAAACATGTGGGTTACTAAAATGAGAATGAAATAAGAACACTGATATAGATGAGGGTGTAACAAAATTGTACTCCTGGACAGAATATAAACTGCTACTGTCCAATTTCAGAAGGTGATGGGGCAGAACCTGTAAAAGTTTTAAATACCCCAAGACACTCCCATTTCTAGTAAGCTAGCCTACAGATATACTAGCTTATGTGTATAAAGATATAAATACAAAAGTTTTAACTGTAGTATGTTATTTTAATAGCAAGAAAAATAGAAACCTGGCTGTCCTTCAGTAGGTATTAATTAATTATTAACAATCATTATTAATTAATTAATTATATAAAGCAAGGAAATGCCAAATTTCAGGTACTATTTACTGTTACACTAGTTTCTTGGTGACTTAAAAAAATGTAGGGGTACCTGGCTGGCTCAATCAGTGGAAAATGAGGTTCTTTTTTTTTTTTTAAAGATTTTATTTATTTGACAGAGAGATCACAAGTAGGCAGAGGAGCAGGCAGAGAGAAAGGGGGGAGCTGAGCAGAGAGCCCGATGTGGGGCTCGATCCCAGGACCCTGAGATCATGACCTGAGCCAAAGGCAGAGGCTTAACCCACTGAGCAACCCAGGCGCCCCAAACATGAGGTTCTTAATCTCAGGGTTTCAAGTTTAAGCCCCACATTGGGTGTAGAGATTACTTCAAAATAAATATTTACGGGTGCCTGGGTGGCACAGTTCACTAAGCATCTGGCTAAGTGTCTGACTCTTGGTTTGGGGCTCGGGTTGTGATCTCAGGGTCGTGAGATTGAGCCTGGCATCGGGTTTCACTCATTGTGGAGTCTGCTTGAGATTCTCTCTCCCTCTGCCCCTCCCGCTCATGCTCACACTCATGCTTGCTCTCTCTCAAATAAATCTTTAAAATATAAAAATAAATTAAAATAAATAAATCTCTTACAAAATGAATACTACCTTGGACTTTGAGAGAAGTAGTGGATGTAGACAGAACACATGTTGCTAATACAAAGAAACTACATTAGTTTTCTCTGGTCAACTAATATCTCCTCCTAACTTCCTCATGGCTGCTATTCAAGTCAGCCAGAATCAAAACTAGAGTCTGGTTTATAACTCCAGGAGACACCATTCACATTGAATTACACATACATAACATGTCCTGGAATATCAACTTTGTGTTCTAGAGATTAGACCATTATGTCCAATCCACTGATTTCTCTGTATCCATCTCATTTTACTGCAATAGCTGCTAATAAACATCTCTTTTAAGTTTTTTTTTTTTTTTTAGTAATCTCTACATCCAAGTCAGGCTCAAACTTATGACCCTGAGATCAAAAGTCATATATTCTTCCAACTGAGCCAATCAGACACCCTAACATCTCTACCTTTAGACTCTCCTTCAACCAAAGCCAAATGAATCTTCTTCAAACATAATTACAAGACACTTTCTGTTAAAAAAAATCTTTACTGGTTCCCCAGAATCTACTGAAATAAATGAAAACTCATCTAAATGGGTGTCAGGGCCCTCAAAAAATATGGTCTTGATTCACCTTTTCAGTTTTTCTCCTATGACTTCCCTAAATATGATTAGTGTTCTAGCCAAAGTTTACAGAAAAAACTGTGTTTCCATCTCATAATGCACATAAGCTTCTCCCACCTGACACAAGGGCACCCCTGTCCAGTGCTGCCTAATCATTTATACACCTTTAAAAACTCCTCTTTTGGCTTCTGAGTTGCAACTTTTCCTAGAGTCCCTCCACCACAGTCCTTACTGCTACTTACTCAGTTTCTAATTCCCAAATATTTTAGTTTTGGCCCTTTCCTCCATCTCCACTGCTACTCCCTTCTAGATTCTATTATGACTTTTTAAAAAAAATTTTATTTATTTATTTGACAGAGAGAGACACAGTGAGAGAGGGAACACAAGCAAGGGCGGGGGAGAGGGAGAAGCAGGCTTCCCACAGAGCAGGTAGCCCAATGTGGGGCTCAATGTGGGGCTCGATCCCAGGACCCTGGGATCATGACCTGAGCTGAAGGCAGACGCTTAACGACTGAGCCACTCAGGTGCCCTTAGATTCTATTATGATTTTTTTTTTTAAAGATTTTATTTATTTATTTGATAGACAGAGATCACAAGTAGGCAGAGCGGCAGGCAGAGAGAGAGGAGGAAGCAGGCTGTCCGCAGAGCAGAGAGCCCGATGCGGGGCTCGATCCCACGACTCTGGGATCAT
Source organism: Taxidea taxus jeffersonii (assembly GCA_003697995.1). NCBI lineage: Eukaryota > Metazoa > Chordata > Mammalia > Carnivora > Mustelidae > Taxidea > Taxidea taxus. The sequence continues at coordinate 23,076 of RCUC01162651.1, read as the reverse complement.
GACCCAAGCCGAAGGCAGTGGCTTTAACCCACTGAGCCACTCAGGCGCCCCTCTATTATGATTCTTAACTGCCTTATCTTCCTTTAAACTTTTTTCTCAAACCTTTCTCAATCACTGTTGCCAGAGAGACCTTACTAAAAAGCAAATCTGATATAAAATTTCTACATAAACACTTCACTGGTTCCTGCTTATTTTCCTAGACATATTTCTTCCTTCCTTCCTTTTTTTTTTTTTTTTGAGAAAGAGAGAGAACAAGTGGGGGTGGGGGAGGGGCACAGAAAGGGAAATAAACAAACTCCCCACTGAGCAGGGAGCTCAACATGGGGCTCAATCCCAGGACCCTGAGATCATAACATGAGCCAAAAGCAGACATTTTGACTGACTGAGCCACCCAGACGCCCCCAGATGTATCTTTCACACTGACTTCACATTCATCTCACATTATTAGTTCCCAAAGAATACTATTCTATCTGGATTATTACTTATACACACACACACAAAGGCACATGAGAAAATGGACAGCCTGGCCAGTCTCTATCTCTGAAGGCTATTGCCCCATTTAGGAAATCTTCCTTAGGGGCACTTGGGTGGCTCAGTCATTGGGTGTCTGCCTTCAGCCTGGGTCATGATCCCAGGGTGCTGGAATCGAGCCCCGCATCAGTCTCCCTGCTAAGCGGGAAGCCTGCTTCTCTCTCTTCCACTCCCTTCACTTGTGTTCCCTCTCTTGCTGTGTCTCTCTCTGTCAAATAAATAAAATCTTTAAAAAAATAATAAAAATAAAAAGGAAATCTTCCTTAAACTGACTTCCTCTACCCACCCTCTACAATTGAGTTAGTACCTCTCCTCTGAGTGACCAAAGCACCCTTTGTATACCTTTCTCATAGTACTTCACTTTTTTCTAACTCTTGGTTCACTTACCTATGACAGGAACTCTTTGAAAAGAAAGAGTAGATTTTCTATTTCTTTAATCCTACTCTCTACTTAGTAGAGTGCCTGGCACCTTCTGGGTGACTATGCATCTTATTTGCATGTATAGGTGATCTACAGTATTGTAAGCCTAGTGAGTAAATTAAAGAAGGGTAAATAACAGAATAATGCAGATTATATGTTCAGAAAAAGGATTCTGAATCTAAAATAGTAGACCTAACAATAAAAATGGTGGCAATACAAAAAGTTTTTCTGCAGAAAGAAATAAAATTGAGAGTACAATGGGGAAAAAAAGGCAAACCATGGGCCAAAATTCTAGCACTACAAGGCAATGAAATGAGAATCAAAGCGTGAATCACTTAGAATATTCATGGCTTAATACATTTCTTCATACCACTTATTAGGCATTATGGAATGCTAATTACTAGAGTGAACAACCATTCTTGCTTCATGTTTCAATAAAGAGATTCCCACTAGTTATGGGTTTGGCAGTCTGATAAAGTCTTATGTTGTCTTGTAAGAAAATGTTTGTTAAGAGCATAAAATACATAGGCTTATAAAGGAAACCAATTATATTGAAATATTGATATCAAATAATAAAAATAAATTCCTATACACTACTACTTAATACATTAAATGCAGATGTGGAGCCAACCATGTGATTAGGGGGTTGAAACTCTCTGTCCCACCCCATACCTCTGGGGAGGGAAGAGGGCCTAAAGTTTGAGTTCAATCACCAATGATCAATGATTTAATCAATCGTGCCTTTGTAATGAGGCCTCCATAAAAATCCAAAAGGACAGTGTTTGGAGAACTTCTGGGTTGGTGACCACATGGAGACCAGGAGAGAGTGGCATGCGTAGAGAGGTAAAGGGAGCTCCGTACCCCTTCCTACAAACCTTGCCCTACGCCTATCTTCCATCTGGCTGTTCCTGAGTTCTATCTTTTTATAATAAATTGGTGATCTTACTAGTAAGTAAAATATTTGAGTTCTGTGAGTCGCTCTAGCAAATTAATTGAACCCAAGGAGAGGGTCTTGGGAACTTCTGATCTGGTCTGAAGCACAGGTAATAACCTGGGTTTGCAACTGGAACCTGAAGGAGGGGTGTAGAATCTTGTAGTACTGAACCCTTGAACTGTGGAATCTGATGCTATCTCCAGGCAGAGAGTGCCAGAATTAAGCCAAACTGTAGGACACTCAGCTGGTGCCCGAACAATGGTTTGTTGTTGGTGTGGGGAAAGCCCCTTCTCCAACTGAAACTGGGTGTTCAAAATCATTTTATACTCATGTCTTATTTTTCATCTGAGTCCAGATTTCAAGGAAAAGGGTATCATTTGGGATGCCTGGGTGGCTCAGTTGGTTAAGCAGCTGCCTTCGGCTCAGGTCATGATCCCAGCATCCTGGGATCGAGTCCCACATCGGGCTCCTTGCTCGGCAGGGAGCCTGCTTCTCCCTCTGCCTCTGCCTGTGCTCTCTCTCTCTCTAACAAAAAAAAAAAAAAAGAAAGAAAAGGGTATCATTTATTGAACCCTTAGCATCACAGCATCATTTACTTCTACTTCACTTATCAAAGTTCTAATTTTATTTTTGTGTGATTAGTATTTGTTACTTTCATTAGGCCATAAGTCACATAAGGTTAGAGATTGTGGGTCCACTTTTGTTCACCACAGCATCTCCAGTGCCTAGTACAATGCCTGGCCCTTGGAAGACATTCAATCGTTTTTGACAAATGAGTGAATAAGTAAATGTCAGTTCACTATACTACAACAACCTCCATAAACTCTGGTTAGGTTAAGAAAGTGTGTAGAGGGCACCTGAGTGGCTCAGTGGGTTAAGCCTCTGCCTTCGGCTCAGGTCACAGTCTCAGGGTCCTGAGATCGAGTCCCGCATCGGGCTCTCTCCTTGGCGGGGAGCCTGCTTCCTCCTCTCTCTCTCTCTCTCTGCCTACCTATAATCTCTCTCTGTCAAATAAATAAATAAATAATCTTAAAAAAAAAAAAGCGTGTAGATTTTGAGTTTTTATAGTTTCATAAATATATTCTTGAAAGTTCAACTTAATAGCATTAGAAAGAATAAAACTGTTCAAAACTTTGTAAAAACAGATCCAGTAAAGTACACTTACCCTTCTATAACCATTGCAAGAGAGCCCAATAAAATAGTGTGAATCACATGATAAATTATTTCTGGCCTTCCTCCAATTCGTCCATCTTCAAGAGTAATAGTTTCTTTCAAGGACTTACCACTACACAAAGGAAATATGTTTTTTTACTATTTTGAAAATATATATTTGAAAAATCAAAGATCTTAAGTTTCTTCATAAAAAAAAAATACAGGTGGTCCTTGAGATTTCAAAGTATATTCTTTTAGTCAAATATCTAACTTACACATCTCCAAGTCTCTGTAATGGTTTCTAGAACAGGAAGAAAATGGACTCTGTGAAGACTAAACATGAAAAGTTCATAGGTGGCTCCGTGGTGCAATGGATAGCGCATTGGACTTCTAAACATGAAAAGTTCAGGAAATATGACAAAAAAGATTTTTAGGGGGCTCCTGGGTGGCTCTGTCAATTAAGCAGTTAACTCTTGATTTCAACTCAGGTCATGATCTCAGGGTCTTGGGATCAAGTCCTGCCTGAGGCTCTATGCTTAGAGGGGAGTCTGTTTTAAGACTCTATCTTCCTCTGCCCCTGCTCATTTGTGCTCTCTCTCAAATAAATATATCTTTTTTTTTTAAGATTTTATCTATTTATTTGAGAGAGAGAGAGACGGCAAGAAAGGGAACACAAACAGGGGGAATTGGTGAGGGAGAAGTAGGCTTCCAGCCAAGCAGGGAGCAGGGAGCCCAGCACATGGCTCAATCCCAGGACCCCAGGATCACAACCTGAGCCAAAGGTAGATACCCAACAACTGAGCCACCTAGGCGTCCCTCAAATAATAAATCTTAAAAAAAAAAAAAAAAAAAAAAGACTTTTAGGTTCCTTTTCCAAGATCAATTATCACTTAACTAGTGGTTACTAAATCAATATATTTAAATCATAATTTGAATAGCTAAGTTCTCAAATTAAAATATTACACACAACCTACTTTTAAACATGAAAGAAATATTTTGGAATCCTTCATAATTAAAATCACTTACACTACTAGCTTCATTTAAGTTATACAGAAGAAAATTATTCTTACATTAAGTAAAACTATGACTAAATTACTAAACAAGTCTGTAGGAATTTAACTGAGTATTAATCCTACATTAAATTTGGACATTATATATTTAGATGTATAAATAAATTTGAATTTTATCTGGATATTTTCCATGTTGATAACAAGAGAATGAATCTAGAAATTTTAAAACAAATACAAATATTGGAAGGATATTAAAAAAGTTTATTTATTTCTATAATGTATTAGTTAGCAATGTGATTGATTCTCATTGGTACTTACTTAATTCTCCTAAAAATAACTTGCATCATAGAAAGGAAACAAATAATTAACACTAAAATATAGAAAGGTAATAAAGAAGACTGTGTCAATCGCAAAAAAAAATCTTGAGATGGTGCCTGCAAGGATTCTTGACATAGGAGCCAATTCATTGTAAAATTCCTACAGAAAACAAAAAGCATGGTATTAAAATCACAGATGGTATACCCTACTGTACATAAAAGTGTTTTTTATCTCAATAAAAACTAAGACAAACAAAAGACACATTTCTAAATCTATTCACTTGTAACAGCAAAGTCTGACTCTCTATAAATCAGTAATGCTCCTCAACAAATTGCCCCAACAAATGTAAAACTGCTACTTTTTATTACCCAGTAATAGGACCAAATCTAGAACCCAAAATGGTTTCAGTAAGTTTCACTTTCTATTTTTATCTGGAAGACAACAAAAAATTCAGCTGTCCAATCTCCATATCTGCAGTGTCCAATACGGCAGCTACTAGGTATAATGCAGCTATTAGCACTTGAAATGTGGCCAGTACAAATGGATATACTTTGAATACAAAATATACCCTGGATTTCAAACATAAAAAAGAATGAAATGTACTAAAGAATATAAAATAGCTCATTAATAATTTTTATACTGTTTATACATTAAAATAATATTTTAATATATTGGATTAAATAAAATATATTATTTAAATTAAATTCCTTTATTTCTTTCACTTTTATAAATGTGGCTACTAGAAAATTACACATGTGATTCATGTTATATTATTACTAAACAGTCATGGTTTTTATGGATGAAAGTAATTCAACTAGGACCCATTTTAAAGAGTAATTTAATTATTAAGACAAAAATCATAAAATTTGAAACAAACATTTCAAATTTAAGACTCAGGATACACTTTTTTTGACCCTAAGCTAAAGGTGATCAACAAGACTCTTAGTTATATGTGATTTTATCTGCATTCTCACACCTGATCCATCTCCAACATCCATTTTATCCTTAATCCCTAGCCTGAGAAGGGAGACTGGATACGGAATGATCTCCAGAAGAGCTCCTGGATGGACTGTGAATGCCTGCATCCCAGATCACTGGGTTTAGAAAAAAGTTAAAGTTTAACTATGTGTTAAGCAGTAATACAGCTATATCAAAGAAGCTGCCTTCAAAATGTTTTGTACATATGATCATATGATGAATCACATCTCTTTTGTCTACCTACTAAAGTTAACTAGTTCTGTAAGATCCAATTCAAATCTCAATTTAATGAATATTCTTCCCACATCCCACAGTCTCAATCATTCCTTCCCCATATCCCCATGGCACTTTACTTATCCCTCTGTTATAGTGCTTAATGCAACTTGCTAGTTTAAGATTATAGTCATTTTTGTATCTCCCAGAATACCTGGCCTAGTATCCTGCACATCCAATAAATACGTACTAACATTTCTTTAGTGGTTCTTGAAAGTCCATCTCAACAGAAATGTTTTCTAAAATTCTGGTGAACTACAAATCCTAATATCCAGTGGGCACATATGAGCATAAGGCATTCACTGTTTATACCACTCATGTCATTAACAGTATAAAAACTAACTAATGAGGGCGCCTGGGTGGCTCAGTGGGTTGGGCCTCTGCCTTTGGCTCGGGTTATGATCTCAGAGTCCTGGGATTGAGTCCTGAGTCAGGCTCTCTGCTCAGTGGAGAGACTGCTTCCCCCTCTCTCTCTGCCTGCCTGTCTGCCTACTTGTGATTTCTCTCTCTGTGTGTCAAATAAATAAGTAAAATCTAAAAAACAAAGCAAAACACTGAGATGTCAATATTCTTTTTTTATTATTTATTATTATTTTTTAAAGATTTTATTTATTTGATAGACAGAGATCACAAGTAGGCAGAGAGGCAGACAGAGAGAGGAGGAAGCAGGCTGTCCACAGAGCAGAGAGCCCGATGCAGGGGCTCGATCCCACGACCCTGGGATCATGACCCAAGCCGAAGGCAGCGGCTTTAACCCGCTGAGCCACCCAGGCGCCCCGAGATGTCAATATTCTTAAGGACAGACATGCCTTATTCTTAAAACACCTAATGTATTACACTGTGAGGCAAATCTAGCACCTGACATGCTGAACAAAGGGGCACAACATAACATCAACTAAGAAATGCTAGACAAAAGCAGCCCTTAATCCTATGTGCATTCTAGAGTCTTAAAGGTTAAAGAGAAAGGGGAAAGGCCATCAATTATGGAGTTCTATTACCAATTTTTCCTAATTGCCTGCTAAATGTCAGGCCTATATATACACCTGAAAAAGACATGGTCCCTGCCATTATGGAACACACGGCCTCTTAAAGGATCCTTTTACCCTAGTAGATATCTATATATGACTTACACTTCAGAAGATTTCTCCAGTGTCTAAACACATTGTTGTATCGATACATCACAACATGAAATTCCATGCACCTAAAATCCCATGTAATCACAGCAAATGACAATAAGGTTCTAAGGTATATTATATGAACCAGAAAAATGTGTATTTAAATATATATTTAAGATATTTACTTATTTATTTGACAGAGAGAGAGAGTGAATGAGTGAGAGAGAGCACACACAGGTGGAGAGGGAGAAGCAGACTCTCCACTGAGCAGGGAGCCCGATATGGGGCTTGACCCCAGGACCCTGGGATCAGGACCCAGGCTGAAGGCAAATGCTTAAGCGACTGAGTCACCCAGGGGCCCCTCACTTCAGATTTAGAAAGTGCATTTTAACTAACAAACAAAAAGCACATTACTCCTGAATTTCAAAAAAGTCAGCTTCTAGGAGTGCCTGGGTGGCTCAGTTGGTTAAAAAGTCAGCTTCCAATGTAATCCACTATTATGACCCCAAAATGAGATTCTTTACTATGGAATAGATATCTTACTGCCCACCCCTTTTTAATGCAAGCATTTTGCTGATGTAGCGGTTAAAATTACATTGGTTTTGGGGTGCTTGGGTGGCTCAGTCAGCTAAGCATCTGCCTTGGGCTCAGGGTCCTGGGATTGAGTCCCACATTGGGCTCTCTACTCTGCGGCAAGTCTGCTTCTCCCTCTCCCCATGTGATCTCTCTCACTCTCAAATAAATAAAATATTTTTTTAAAAATTACACTGGTTTTTAAATTCATTTAAATCTTTAATTTATTCTGACTTTAGATTGTATCATTATTCCACATCAAGGGAGAAAAGCCTTTAAACACTGTGATACTACTAAGGCTTAAGTATATCTAATTTATAAAACACCTAAATAAGATTTTATTTATTTATTTGAGAGAGAATACAGAGGGAGAGTGAGAAGCAGACTCAAGGGCTCAGCCTGAGATCATGACGTGAGCCAAAGGCAGACACTTAACTGATTAAGCCACCCAGGTGCCTCTAAATGAAATTTTTTTAAAAGATTTTATTTATTTATTTGAGAGAGAGAATGAGAGAGAGCTTGAGAGGGGAGAAGGTCAGAGGGAGAAGCAGACTCCCCAATATATTAATGCTATATTTCTTCTAGATATTATAATGTGCTAAATTATTTATTTTCTTTTTTTTTAAGATTTTATTTATTTATTTGAGAGAGAGAGAGAGAGAGATCACAAGTAGGCAGAGCAGCAGGCAGAGAGAGAGGGGGAACGCCGAGCAGAGATCCTGATGCAGGGCTCGACCCCAGGGCCCTGAGACCATGACCTGAGCCGAAGGCAGTGGCTTAACCCACTGAGCTACCCAGGTGCCCCTAAATTATTTATTTTCTATTGTAGGTAACCAGGTGTTTACTACTCCTTGGATTTTTTTTGCTCCTTATCTTTTTTTTTTTTTAAAGATTTTATTTATTTATTTGACAGAGAGAGATCACAAGTAGGCAGAGAGGCAGGCAGAGAGAGAGGGAAGCAGGCTCCCTGCTGAGCAGAGAGCCCAATGAGGGACTCGATCCCAGGACCCTGGGATCATGACCTGAGCCAAAGGCAGAGGCTTAACCCACTGAGCCACCCAGGCACCCTGCTCTTTATCTTCTACATCATATAGAGTTAGGTAAATTTATATATAATCTAAAACTTACTTAGTCATATTTAGTCCAAATTTTACTTCAAGGAATTTCAGCATGTGCCCATTTTCTTTGTGTGGGACAAACATCTGGAAGAAAAAAGGACAGTTACAACAAAGGACTATTAGCTAGGCTCATAGCAATATGTTTCTACCTAGAAATAGAAAACACAGCAAGACTATAAAATAAAAACTACAAACTAAAAGTGAATTAAATAATACTTGGTATAACAACTAAGCCAAGAGATCTAGTGACCTAGGTCAATCACATTACTTCATAGTTAATCGTAAAACTATAATGGGGTAGTAAGATTTCCACTTATCCTGCATGACTTAAGTAACTTACCCACTCTTTTCAAAACTTTTACTCATCTCAATTTACTTAATTACTTAATGTTAGTTAATTGGGTAATGGTGACATTTTAAATTAAATGGAAAATAAAGTGTATCTTTTAAGTGTATCTAGAAAAGAATTAGAATCCTATTTTTCCTGTAAATATGATCATTGTTCAACTCAAAATTTTGCTGTACAAACTCATTATGCTATCTCATTATTCTTATTAAAATTTAGCCCAGTATATTTCATTATTCAACTTGCCCTACTACATGAATCTCACATGCAGTTATTTACCTTCATTATAATGTTCAGTGTCACTGTCAGAGTACACACCAAGTAAAAATTAATCACTTTCATTATTTTAGCTATAAAAGTTCTTTTCTTCACATTCAGCTATGGGGGAGAAATCATAAACAAAGAAGTGAGATATGAAAAATTAACAATTAAAAGATTCACTGCAAGAATGTTAAAAAGGCAATTCTCTTTACCTGAAGGCACTTGGCGAGCATTAAGGCTACTACTAAACTCAATAAAGGCGATACCAATAAAGCTGAATTCTCAAACTGCAGTAAATATCCCAGAAAGAGAGAAAATATGTAGATTTTATAAACTTCATGAACCTGTTGGGACAAAATAAGATAAATGAGAATAAAATGAATTGTACTGTACATCTTCTCATTAGTTTCATTTAGAATAGATTTGACTCCAATTATAAAATAAATGCTCAACTATAATTTAGGATAGTATCCTATAAATGTTCAATCTGTATTTTTAATGTTATAGTATATAATGAATTCATTACTTTCTCAGAAATAACTCTCATAAACAAAGTAAAAAGCTTTAAAACCACGGACATCTTAATTATCCTCAATGAACCTGCTTTCACCATGATTTAATTTTACTTTGCTTGCCCTGTTATTAAAATCCATCTATACAACATCAAACTGCAAAAATCAAAAGTCACAATCTTTAGAAGCAGTTCCGAAAACCTACCTAATGAAAACCTACTGCCATGAAATCTAACACCAGAGACAAGTATTTTTAGATTTGGTCCATTTAACAATAAGCATAAGAAAGTTAAATTCAATGTCCTAATAGAAGATCTCCCATATAGTAATTTAACCTATCATAAGATTAATTCCTTTTGGAAAAGGAAAACTAAGACAAAATATAGGCATTAGTTGTTGGGGGGGGGGGGATTGAAGGCAGAGTGCTAAAGGTAAGAAAAAAAAGAAAGAAAGAAAGAAAAGGAAAATAGAATGAACAATAGCCCTAAGAGGCCAGAGCCATTAAGAAAAGAAATACCTTACTGCTGGAAGGCTGAAGCAGTGACTGGGAGAGGCCACAATGGGATCTTCCCAGTGCTGAAAATTTTCTTTCTTTCTTTCTTTTTTAAAAGATTTTTTTTTTTTTCAGAGAGAGAGAGAGAGAAAGAGAAAGAGAAAGAGTGAGAGCACACACAAGCAGGGGGAGCGGCAGGCAGAGGGAGAAGCAGGTTCCCCACTGAGCAAGTAGCCCAAAGCAGGACTTGATCCCAGGACCCCAGGATCATGACCTGAGTGGAAGACAGAAGCTTAACCAATTGAGCCACCCAGGTGTCCCATTTTTCTACTTCCTGATTTTGGATGCTGGCTCTGTGGATACACATATGTGCCATTTAATGAATGACTGTCTCTTAGCTCCCAACCTACCCCTCCACCGCCTGCCTTGTAATGCAGGGGCTGGAGACTCTGCAATCTTATGTTTCTGCTTTTCTAGCTGGCTCCCTATTAAACTCTGCCCATGTGAAATGCTCGAGACAGATTACAAGGCTGGAGGAGAATGCAGGAGCTAGCGGCTTCCTGTCTGCTTTGCAGCTCCTGTGAATATCCTATTGGCAGTAATTCTTCACTCCAACAGAACCATTCCTTCTAGCTGAAGCAGCTGAATGCAGGTACAGTCTGTCCAGCACTTGAAGAACCAGCTTTATCACATTCTCTTGCCCCCAAGACCCCAGGGTCAGTTAGCCAGAGCCCCATTCACAGAGGTCTGCGTTCCATTTCCATGGGGCCCTTCTTTCCAGTTTAGAGACACAAGCAAAGCTGGGCTGTGGCCCCTCATTAGCAGTCTGAGTTTCAGCTCCACAGATGTCACTCCTCTAAGTTTTGAAGTTTTAATTCCAAATTCTCCCCTTTGCTTCCTCAGCTCTGATAGTGGTATCTGCTTCCTACAAACTGCTACCTCTATGATACTTTTGGGTTCTTACTACCCTTTCAATTAACAAGATAATGACATTATATTGTATATGATTAACAAGATAATGACATTATATTAATGATTCTTTATCTTAAATTCTTTCTGTTCAATTAACCTAATTGTTTGTATTCATCAGGATTCTGGATCATCTAAATATATAGGATTAAGAAAAGAAAGAGCAAGAAGATCCCCAAATTTCTGGCTTGGACAACATATTAAATACTTAATAAATGTTTATAAATAAAAGAAAGATGAGAAAGGGGTGAAAAAGAAAAAGATAAAGAAAGGAACCAAATGCTGATGGGAACATTTAACCATGGCAGGCATTTACATAAACTGCTATAACCATTCTGGACAAAGGCTTAGTATTTAGTTAGGTTGAATATTCACACATCCTTTGACTTGTAATTCCACTATGAGGTATATATTTGAGAAAAATCTTGCACTTATGTGCCCAGTAAAAACGTTTACAGCAGCATTGGTTATGTGGACAATAAACTGGAAAAAATGAAATGTCCACCAACAATAAAATGCATAAATAAATAAAAATGAATGAAATCTAGCTCTGCACATTATCACGGGTGAATCTCAAAAGCAAATCAGATAAAAGTAAACAATACATTGTTTACAGTGTATTTTTAAAGGACCAGATAGATGAGTGGTAAAACCCATAATGAAACAGGAGAAAGGATTAACAAAATTCAGGACAGTAAGCCTCTGATAGGGAAGGAGCAGGATGTGACTGGAAATGAAGAGAGGGACTTCTGGGTATTCCAGTGTTCCATTTCTTAGCCTCGATGGTCAAATACTCATATTTTATTCTATACAGTATACATACACTGCATACGTATACTCTTTTGTGCATGTTCTACATGCCACTCTTTTTCTTTTTTAAAGAAATATAAAAGGAAGGCAAAAGGGCTGGAAATGGAGAAGAAGCACTTGGTTGACTCGTTTAGTAGACCCTCTTTAAGGGAATTTCATAGTGCTTCTAAAAGGGTGGGAAGCAATCTTTTGAGCAGAATTATAAATCAGAGCCTACTAAAACATTTCAAAATAAAGCTTAGAAGCTAATGATCTTAAGATACAGCACTATAAAAACATTTATTCTCTGGATTTAAGATCGCAATTTCAAAATTCAAAATACCTTGTCAGTTTGCTCCAGTGAAAAACTATCTAGCAAGAATAGAGATATTGCTTGAAGAAATAAGAGATAGTGGCTGTACTCCCACATCATCATAAATGTGTAAGTTGAAGCACTCATCAATAAGTAGCAAAATCTCTAGGGAAAACAAAGAAACAAACTAAGTATCAGTAGCCTTATTACTATAAAAATCTACGAGGTTGTTACCTCAAAGCTGCAGCTCTATCACTGGTTATACTTTAAGCTATATAATTCTAGAAACTTCGTTTTTAGAAGTTGCATAAGTATTACTAAATCCTTATATAAACAGTAAGATCTTAAATAGGGCACACAGACAGAAATCAACGACTTGTCCTTCAAAGTTCAACATCATATTGAGAATTTCAGAATGACAAAGGGAAAAAATTCAGTACACTTTCAACTCATAAGAGGTAAAGTAATAAATCTAAGATAATGGTGGCTTTGCTAAACTTGGCTGATGGTCTTTTGTTACTGTGAAGGTAACTCCACTCACCCTAGAAAATATTTTCACTTCTGTAGTGCTTCATATTTCCCTGTTTCCATTTAAATAATCTGTTTACATCTCAGCCTATTACACAGTCATGGAAAAAAGCCCATTGCTTTTTTTTTTTATTGCTTCTTAGCAAAAGTGTGCCCTTACCTTTCCAGTGCTTGTACTGTCAACCACATAAAACTCTCTTTTCCTTTGCTGAGGTACTAAACACAAGGATTTCTTGCCCTTGCCTGAAAAATACCTGGGTAAAATAATTTCTGTCCTTCCAAATGTCATCTCTCAAATGATCCCTTAGTGGGAAACCAAGTCTGACAAATCCACTGTTTCTCAGCATATTTCTAACAACCTCTACTTGCTCCAGGGATCTACATTTTTATTCCCAATTTCCACACAAGCCATGGTGTCAAATGACTTGGTTCTGATAAGAACAGCAAAGGAGAAGGGTAATAAGGGCCTAGTAAAACCTGAGAAAAGAACCATACTCTCTAAAACTTAATCTTTCAGATTCAGCTGACTATACTCAATGATAAATTTTGGAGTCAGAAATATCTCAGGCCATCAGCAGATATAAGGATTTTCTAGCATTCTGAATAAGATTAAGACCAGAGAATAAAATGTAAGAGATGGAAGGAGTCTACCAGGTGGTCAAAGAATAAATACCAACTGCCAGGCCCAGAAGAGCTTAGCACTGACAGAACACATAAGCATCTGCTCTTCATATCACCGCAGCTATAAGAGAAAGTGTTCTGGAAGCTTCTAATGTAGAACAACCAGAACTGTAATAACAAGGCCTGAAATCATCATCCCCAGAGAAACCAGTTCCAGAAATCAATGAAGGCTCAGATCTAGATCCAGCCTAGTTAATCTACTAGATATGTGGATATTACTTCAAGCATACTAGGAAAAAACTACAGTATAATGAAGCAAATTACTAATTCCAAGGGTTTATTCTCAAACTATTCTAAAGAAAATGCAATGAAATAGAAGAAGTACATGTCAAACACAATCTGGACAATTAGCTATGTTTTTCCTTTCTCTGAACATTTTCAAAATTCTGTGCACTCTGGTCTGCCCCTTACCCCCTTACCCGGCTCACTTCATTTTCAACTACGTCTTTACTGTGAACTATTTTATTATACATATAGTACTTGACACATTAAGTGTGTTTCAGTAATCAACCACAGATGTCTCTAGATAGCTCAAGATAATTGCACAAAATATCTGAGATACAACTGGGACCACAAGCTCTAGCCTCAAGAATGGGAAGCAAACTACAAAATATGTGATTAAAATATACATATTGCTGTAATCCTACTCAGTAAGAAAACAAGCAAACTATTGACAGAATGCAACAACTCACATGGATGTCAAGGGCATTAGGCTAAATGAAAAAAGCCAGTCTTGAAGGAAAACATACTATATAATTCCACTTGTATAACCTTCAAAAATGACAAAATCATAGTGATAGAGAAAAGAGCAGTGGTTACCAGAAAAACAGAAAATAGGCAGCACTACCATAAATGTTAACATTACTGCCATTTGTTGTATGTTTTTTTTTAAAGGTTTTATTTATTTATTTGACAGAGAGAAAGACAGCAAAAGTGAGAACACAAGCAGGGGGAGTGGGAGAGGGAGAAGCAGGCTTCCCGCTGAACAGGGAGCCTGATGTGGGACTCGATCCCAGGACCCTGAGATCATGACCTGAGCTGAAGGCAGACATTTAACAACTGAGCCACCCAGGCACCCCTGTAGTCACTCTTTTTATCTTCATTAATATTTCCTTAACTTGCAAAGACTAAAAGCCATCAATATTACAGAAAATGGTAAATTAATGAGACAATTAATTTTCAAAATAATCTTCATATATTTGTCAAGTAACTGCACCGGAACAATGTATCATCTTTTTCCTTAAAATAATTTACCATCTATCAGACTAGACTAACAGCGCGATATAATAGGACTACCTAAATATATTCCTTATTTTGTAGTAATAATGCTTCACTGATTATAACTTAACTGTTAGTATGATTAACTTTAGAATTTTATACCACAGGGGCACCTGGGTGCCTCAGTGGGTTAAGCCTCTGCCTTCGGCTCAGGTCATGGATCTCAGGGTCCTGGGATCGAGTTCTGTATTGGGCTCTCTGCTCCGCAGGGAGCCTGCTTCCTCTCTCTCTCTCTCTCTCTGCCTGCCTCTCTGCCTACTTGTGATCTTTGTCAAATAATAAAATCTTTTTTAAAAAATCAAAAAAATAAAATAAAATTTTATACCACATTGCAATACATCAAAACTGTTACAAATAAATTTGTACCTTACCTCTCCATAAGTATTTAAGTTGCTTTTTAAATAGCCTGTAAGTGCAGCAATTTGGCATGCGAAATATGGTAGTGCCCAGTTTTCTCTTAAAGGAATGGAGTATTCAATTCTTGTTGTATCTACCCTAAAGTAAGCCATAAATGAAGAGCAAGATAGCAAGATATTATATTTGTGTAACACAGAACTTTTCAAAGCACTTTCACACAATCTCATTGTTCTCTATACCAATCATGTGAGTTAGGAATAGACAAAGCCACCACTGTCTATACAGCATCTTTGAGCAAATTAAGAATCTCATCCAGCCCCCATACTCCCCCTTCCAGGAAGACTCAGTGCTGCCGTGTACTGCTTGGTGGAGAGATGGGCCTCTACAAAAATTTGAAAAAGGCACCCTTGCTCTGAGCAGATAGGCCTCATGCTAAGGCAACACAGCTTGTTGCAGAAAACACTGGATTTCAGCTCCCACTCTCTCTTCCCTTAATGAGATGGCTACCCTTCTCTAGAGTACAATTTGCATTACATAATTAGCAGGCCTGACAAACCCAAAGTTCTTATCCTCCCGTATTTAAAGAATATGAAACTCAGAGAGGTGATACGACCTAATCAAGGTCATATAGTTAATAGGTGACGCAACTGGGATTACAGTGCATATCTTCTGATATCTTGTTTAATAATCTTTTCAATCAGCAGGTTACCTGGAATTACCATTACAGCAGTCCTTCATGTGATATAACCAGAAACTTTTTAAAATCCCCACAGTCACAAATACAGCATGTCATTCCATGTTCTTCCTAAGTCTCTCCTCAATTTGCACTGACAGCAGGTTGTCTCCTATACATATCCTCACACCTGAAGACTACCTTTCCAACAATTGTTAAATTTGGAATTCATACACTCAACAGCTCTTTTCCACACAGAAACAAAGACTGCTTTAAAAATTTTATGAAAATTCCTGTATAACTCTCCTAAATAATGGAGCGGGATATATTTGCTTACAATTTATTTCAATTGAATTATGGTATAGTATATTACTTAGCAATGAAAATGAATAACTACTGATATGCCCAACATACATGAATCTCAAAGTAATTATGTTGAGTAGAAAAAAAAAGTATATGCTGTATGACTCCATTACATAAAATTCTAGGAAATGCAAACTAATTATAATGACAGAAAGTAGATCATTGGTTTCCTGCAGACAATGGAACAGTTAGTAGAAGTGGGGTAAGAAGAGGAAAGAAGGAAGCATTACCGGGGGGAACAAAGAAACTTTTGGGGGTGACAGATGTTTATTATACTGATTTTGTTGATGGTTTCATGAGTGTATCTAAATGCCCAAAATGATCAAACTGTACACTTTAAAAATATATTTTATGTCAGTTATGCCTCAATAAAACTGTTAAAAAGTATTAGAACTTTTTTTTTTAAGATTTTATTTAGGGACGCCTGGGTGGCTCAGTTGGTTGAGCGGCTGCCTTCAGCTCAGGTCATGATCCCAGCATCCTGGGATCGAGTCCCGCATCTGGCTCCTTGCTCAGCAGGGAGCCTGCTTCTCCCTCTGCCTCTGCCTGCCACTCTGTCTGCCTGTGCTCACTCTGACAAATAAATAAATAAAATCTTTAAAAAAATACATTAAGGTTGCGCCTGGGTGGCTCAGTGGGTTAAAGCCTCTGCCTTCGGCTCGGGTCATGATCCCAGGGTCCTGGGATCGAGCCCTGCATCGGGCTCTCTGCTCAGCCGGGAGCCTGCTTCCTCCTCTCTCTCTGCCTGCCTCTCTGCCTACTTGTGCTGTCTGTCTGTCAAATAAATAAATAAAAATTTTTAAAAAAATACATTAAAAAAGATTTTATTTATTTGACACAGAGAGATCACAAGCAGGCAGCGAGGCAGGCAGAGAGGGGGGGGGAAGCAGGCTCCCTGCCGAGCAGAGAGCCCAATGAGGGACTCGATCCCAGGACCCTGGGATCATGACCTGAGCTGAAGGCAGCCGCTTAACAACTGAGCCACCCAGGAGCCCCTATAAAAACACCTTTTGCACCAAAAACACCACAAAAAACATGAACCAATGTTTCTGTATAGTAATTACTGGTTTCACTGTTTACTTTTAATGTTAATCCATTTGGAGCTTATTTTAGTATCTGTATTTTCCAGATGATTGTTCCAATACTATCAACTGAACATCATGTATCCTAAAAACTATCTATTTTCATATAATATCCCTGAAAAATTATGAAAGTTAACTCTCTACAGACAAATAAGAGATTTCACGCGTCATGAGGCAGGAAGTGGGGAGGAAGGAGAGAATATCTATTCTCAATCAGGATTCCACCAGCCACTCCATCAGCCCAGAATTGGGAAGCTAGACCTGGCACTCACCTCTCTGAAGGTTCACTCACTACCCTTGCCCAGGTCACAGATCACTGCAGGGAAACCTTTAAAACTCTGCACTGGAGAAGGGAAGTCATTGCAACAAAAACTGAGTAAGATCTCTGTCAGTTATTTTCTTCACCCGGACAGGCCTTCCCATTGCTACTTTCTGAACACCTGAGCTACTCTCTTGACTTCACCATGCGTGGCGGTTGTGAGGACCAGAAGGCTAACAGTAGGAAGTGAGTCAAATTGGGTCAAATGAGACCCAATTTTTCTCCCCTGTGGCAGAGTCTAACAGCAGCACAAACCAGCAGTTCAAGTAACTAGTTAAATCACCTAGGGTTCATAGGCCTATAGATACATTCACAGAGATTAGCAAACTCTGAGTTTAATTTTGAATTTTTTCTTTTTTTAAAAGTAATCTCTACATCCAACATGGGGCTTGAACTCAGGACCCCAAGATCAAGAGTCACAGGCTCTAATGAGCCAGCCAGGAGCCCCCTGAGTTTTCATTTTAGACACATCATAGTATAAGCATAATCTGGATCATCCGGATGACTACCTTGTAATTCACTATTGCCAAAAGATTTCAGTGTTCACTTCCATGTTTGTGTTAACAATCTAGCTGGCAACGCAGGACTACTTCAACTGGCTTGAGTTAATCAGGAAAAATAAAAAGATGATTATAATACTAAATGATGTATTGCCAAATAAAAACAAAATGATGTCCCCGATCACTGTGGTAAAAAAAGATTTCATAGTGGACTGAGGAGAGCAACAGGATGAAAAGTGAATCCTCTCACAGTAACCACCTGTGCAGGGTTGCCACACTCAAAAAAACCTCCTGGAAGGGTACCTTATTTATGCTGTCAGTAGAAATCTGGTTCTAGCAAAATATCATTTTCACATTAAATTAATCTTTTCAGTTACTATTTTCCTGGTTATTTCATTAGTAAATTGGTTTCGGTTTTATAGTAGCACAAGCAGCATAAGCATTCAGAGCATTACCTAGTTTTATATGTAAACAGCATTATAATTCAAATTATTTAAGTCAATACATGGAACCCATGAAAATACAGAACTGAAGTTTGAGAAATGTTGAACTGGGTAACATATAAAACAGCCTGGCATACCAATGCATAATGTGTGAAAGTTAAAAAACATTTATACAGGGGTGCATCGGTGGCTCAGTGGGTTAAGCCTCTGCCTTCGGCTCAGGTCATGATCTCAAGGTCCTGGGATCGAGCCCCACATCAGGCTCTCTGCTCAGGAGGGAGCCTGCTTCCCCCCCCCACCCCGCCTGCTTCTCTGCCTACTTGTGATATCTCTCTCTGTGTCAAATAAATAAATAAAAATCTTAAAAAAAATTTACACACAGGGCGCCTGGGTGGCTCAGTGGGTTAAGCCGCTGCCTTCAGCTCAGGTCATGATCCCAGGGTCCTGGGATCGAGTCCCGCATCGGGCTCTCTGCTTAGCAGGGAGCCTGCTTCTCCCCTCCCCTCTCTGCCTGACTCTCTGCCTACTTGTGTAATCTCTGTCTGTCAAATAAATAAATAAAATCCTAAAAAAAAAAAATTTACACAGTATCATTATAACTTCTAATGGCAGCATATTGCCTTGCACTGATGTATCACAATTTATGTAACCATTCTCTTATATTTAGATGGTTTTCTAATTTTTTGTATTATTGTCCTTTTCTGGATTACTGCCTTGCAATAAAATAGAATTCCTGGGAAAGACTACCACCTATATTGAAAAAGCTTACACATGCATGAGTATTCTGAGTATACCAATAGCATCACAATAGAACCAGCATGGTGTGTCACCATTATTTTGTTAGCCATACTTTTAGAACATGTGCATTTCCTTGCATCTTACCTCGTTATTATTACTAATGAAAATTATTTGGCGGGGGGGCGAGTCTAACTTTTATTTATTTATTTTTAAAGATTTTATTTGAGAGAGAGAAAGCAGAGGCAGGAGGAGGTGTAGCGGGAGAGGAAGAAGTAGGCTCCCCACTGAACAGGGTGCCTGATGTGGGGCTTGACCCCAGGACTCTTGGGATTATGACCTGAGCAGAAGGCAGACTCTTCACCGACTCAGCCACCCAGGTGCCCCCAAAGACTAACTTTAATATACACTTTTAATCACACACTTTTTTTCTTTGCCCTTCAAATACAAAGATGTTTCCACTGAAATGATACCCAGATATATATTTGTAGATTAGAAGATCAGTAGGGACTGTTCCATATTGTTTATATGTGAAGCCTGGTCTCAGGTTAGCCCATTTTTGTGATTTATCTGTTATAAGGGAGTCAGTCACCCTTGATTTTTTTTCCCCACCACTGTCTATACAGTGTGGTTTCCTAAAATTTCCTCGAATTTTCTAGTATGCCTACATCTTTTGGTTATATAATCCTGCTTTCCCCCTCTGGTATTAAGGAACATGTAACACAAAATACAATTAACAACACTAATAATATAACGGAATGACTAATACCTTTTTATACTTTTCTAGGCATTCATATATAAACTCTAAAGCTCGTGCATAGGGGTGCCTGCATAGCTCAGCTCAGGTCGTGACCTCAGGGTGTGAGATCAAATCCTGTGTTGGGCTCCACATTTAGTGTGGAGTCTGCTTGGGACTCTGTCCCTCTCCCTCTGCACCGTCCCCCAACCTCACGCACATACATGCACTCTGTCTCAAAAAAATAAATCATCTTAAACAAGAGCTGGTGAATAGAAAAAGCATATTCTCTTTCAAAGCCTCAAAATATATTGTGCAGCATAAAATATATACCAATGAAAAATGAGCAAAGAGCAAAACAAATAAAAACTACTTGCTAAGAATGTTTTAATTGCCAAAGGATCCATTTTAGCAGGACATACCAGGTTAATTTTTCTACCTAACTCCAGCTCCAGCTCCGCAGGATACACACTGTACAATGAAATAAGGCCATTTCCTTACAATTCTAAGTGTCTCTAAAATACTCTATTTGGCAAGGACTCTAATTATTCTTTAATGCTGTTATTCTTACATGGAAAAGTTGCCTGGGCTTCCTCTTCAAACTTCTGATAAAGATAAAGGTAAATCTAGAAATTAAACAAAATGAACATTAAAAATTCACTACTAGGGTGCCTGGCTGGCTCAGTTGGAAGAGCATGCGACTCTTGATCTCAGGGTCCTCAGTTTAAGTCCCACATGGAGGACAGGAAGCCCACTTAAAGCAAAAGAAAGTCCACTGCCTGTATAGACAGTTTTCAAGATGGTCTGCAATGTATTAAAACCCTGTGTAGTTACTTCCCACAATGCACCAAAGTCAGAGCATGATCAACAGAACATGGCAGAGTAATGTCCTAACATTTCTGTTATTAGGTTATAAAAGAGATCTCACTTCCACGATGGCACACTCACTCCACGCTCTTTGGATCACTCATGCTAAAGAAAGCCAGTAGCCAAATTGTGAGCAGCTCTATGGTGAGGCTCATGTGATGAGAAACTAAGGCCTTCCAGGTAACAATCAGCAAGTTACTGAGGCTTGGAAGTAGACGGTTCAGGCCAGTCAAGCCCTCAGATGACTATAACCCTAAACAACTTTTTTTTAAAAGATTTTATTTACTTATTTGGCAGAGAGCAGAAGAGCACAAGCAGGGCAAACAGCAGAGGAAAAGGGAGAAGTAGGCCCCCAGATGAGCAGGAAGCCCTATGCAGGGCTTGATCCCAGAACCCTGGGATCATGACCTGAGCTGAAGGCAGACTTAACCATCTGAGCCACCCAGGTGGCCCACCCTAAACAACTCTTTTGACTGTACCCTCAAAAACAGGCCCTGAACCAGCACCACCCGGTTAAGCCACTGTGGATTCCTGACCATCAGAAACTGACATAATGTTTATTGTTTTAAGCTGTTAAGTTTTAGGCTGATTTGATATGCAGCAATAACTAACACATCACATAATCAAGAAAGCAATCCTTCAATTATTGCAAATGCCAGTTTTGTACTAAATAAATTTCATTCTAAAAAGCAAGACTTCCTAGACATAGTCTATGATTTCTGAAATACTTTAAGTGGACTATTAAGTTTCTAACAGTGAATCCTAATAGAATTTTAGAAAAGTACACGGCAACTTATAAAATATTCTCTAACAAGCAATTTTCTGATGTAACAAGAAATCATCTTATCCTTGTAGCATCTACACTAGATTTTTTAATATTAGTCTATACTAAAAGGAACTAAAGCTCCATAGAGAAGTGGCTAATTCCAAATCTTTCACAGGGAATGTATAAGGTGAGCCTGCTCACCTTGTTGAGCCAGAAAACAATAGAGCTTTCAAAGATTAATGAAGATGTGTTAAAAGAACTCAGGAGTTAGCCTGAAAGGACTTGTATTAACCAAAGTTGTAACAACTTGAACAACAAAAACAATGATGGTAATGGATTTAGGACTACTGAGTCAATGAAAATCCCCAAAGTAGAAAAACATGCTTAAAAAAGAGAATACCAATGCTTAAAAAAAGAAGACATACTGGCTCAGTCAGTAGAGCACACAACTCTAAATCTCAAGGTTCTGAGTTCAAGCCACATGTTGAGGGTAGAGCCTACTTTAAAATAAATAAATATAACTTATTAAATATATAACTATATTAAAAAATATATTTTTTAAAGAATACCAGAAAGTTTATCACTATATGATGCAGCCATTAAACAATTTCTTAGAAATGGGTAAAGTGAAATTAAGCATTTTCCTGACTTTCTAATAGTAACTGAATTTAAAGATAACCAAAGAACCCTGGTTAATAAAGAAATACTCTAGGGATGAATACTCTAGGGACGCCCCGGTGGCTCAGTCAGTAGAGCATCCAACTCTTGATCTCAGGGTTGTAAGTTCATGCCCTGTGTTTTGGGGATGGAGCCTACTTTAAAAAAATAATAAAGAAAATAAAGAAAAATTCTACCTTTTAAGAATGAAGAATATAGCTAATGAAAACAGAAAAATGTAATTTAAGGGGCACCTGGTTGACTCAGTTGGTTAAGCGTCCAACTCTTGGTTTTGGCTCAGGTCATGATCTTGGGGTCCTGGAATTGAGCCCTAAGTTAGGCTCCCTGCTCGACAGGGAGCCTGCTTCCCCCCTCGACAGGGAGCCTGCTTCCTCCCTTTCCCTCCCCCCACCCCTCCTCCTCTTATGCGCACTCTCTCTCTCTAAAATAAATAAATCTTTAAAAAAAGAAAAATATAATTTAATAAACCCTAATGTAATCACTAATTTCAGCAAAGATTAGCAACGGGAGTTACAACCCTTAGGTAAATGGTTAATGTTAAAAAGGACATTCATGTGGTACCCCAAAACACCATACAAATTATATTCTAGTCATAATATTCAATGAAAAAAATCTGTCATCCCCCAAACCAGCAGTCAATCTCAGACTCACTAGAGGTAGGCCATATAAATACCATGTAACTTTTAATATCATGGAACATGAAAAACACATCATCTATGATTTTTTTTCATCTATGATACATTCTAACTAGAATTGTTCTCTTGAAAGAAACACAAAGAGGAAAGAGCTAGATGACACCACAAGAAAGCAAAAAGAGAAATCCGTAAGGTGGGATAATCTGTAAGACAACTAACTGGTCTCTTCAATTAAAAAAAAAAAAAGGATTGGGGCGCCTGGGTGGCTCAGTGGGTTAAAGCCTCTGCCTTCCGCTCAGGTCATGATTTCAGGGTCCTGGGATCGAGCCC
>RCUC01162649.1:0-41912 GCA_003697995.1 Taxidea taxus jeffersonii | reverse complement strand
CCCCCCGAAGCCCGGCCGCGACGCGCGGCTCTCCGAGGCTGGGGAAGCTGCGGCGGCGGCGGCGGCGCCGAGACGGAAGCTTTTCCTGTAGGTGAAAGGTCAGAGGCGCCGCAGGAGGTGCCGGGGGAAAGGCTGAAGTGCGCGCCGTGCAGCTCGGCTGACTTGCCTCCCGCACCCCGCCACGCTCCCGCGCCCCGCGCTCCGGCCCCGGCTACTGCCTCACCCTCTCTCAGGAGCCCCGCACGTTCGGCCCCGCCACTCTGGCCACTCTGCGTGCTCCCAACCCAACCCGAACAGCCTGCCGCCACGCCGCCATACAGGCTGGCCCTGCCGGCCGCAGCCCGCAAGCTGTTGGGGGACCTGAGGGCGCATTCGTTGGCAGTTGGGAGAGACACCCCGCCCTCCGGCTCAGGCGCGGCCACCGCTGCTTTTCTCCCTCCTCGGCACTTCTTACCGGCGCTTCTCCGACGAGCTACGTCCCGCGCCGGACGTAGACCGGACAGTCCCGCTGTGGTGGCCGCTTGGGGTTCCGGGAAGGGACAGGTTGGAGAAAGCTCAAGGGGGTAGGGTAAAGAAAAGTGGGGGCAGGGAGCTTTCTGGGTTTGTGTATTTGGGGGGGTCAGAGTTCGTGACCCCTCCCTCGGCTCTGAGGTACGTGCTCCCATCTGCGCCTGCGCATTACTGGTGGCGAAACGGAGAGGAGGTTGTGACGTTCACTGGGTGGAGGAATAAGAAAATCGAGCCTCTGAAGGGCCGCTGCCCTCTATCGGCTGGGAGGGAAACTGCCCCGCCAGAGCGGCCTTATCAAGGACTTAGGCCGCGCGCACTTAGCATCCCTTTTGCCAAAGGTGGTCGGTTGTTAAAGGAAGTTTTGAGACGTTTCACATTTGAGTAATAGTAGATAACCTCATCAGTTTTGGGCAGATTGGTTTCTAACTTGGGGAAAATTGGGCTCTGTTTTAGGGTATCTCTTACCTTAAAGTTCATTAATGGTGTTTAACAAGTTGGGATGGATCCCAGTAAAATATTTAAAATTCCCTTAAATAAAACAAGCTAGGGCACAAGCCTCCACAGTCAGGCAACGATTTACTTATCAGCTCTTGATAAATACATATAGTGTTTATATAGTGGGTAAATACATATAGTGGCTAAATGGAGCAAGAATTATTATTACTTAGATTATAAACTTCTTGAAGGCTGGCTTTTTTGTCCATTGGTGTATTCCCAAGCATACAGGCAATGCCTAGTGGTCTATAAAATGAAATGAAGAGGTTCATGAAATGAACATTATGACAGTGACCACCTGTGGCACAGAGATGTGGCAGGAAGAGCAGTCCTGCCTACAAAGCACTGTGTGGTTTGGACTTTAAGATAAGGGGTCCTTGAAATTTCTTTAGTATTGATCAGCACTAGAAAAGCAGTTCCAGATTCAGGCCAGAAACCCAAGTCAGGAAAAACAAAGGTGCAATGGGAAGGAGAATATCTCCTCTGTCCTTTCCCTCTGGAACTAGGCAACAGGACACAGAAAAATGGCATGCAATGCAATCCCTAAAGGGGGAATATGCTTTATGCCTCATTCTCTGAAAACCCCTCTGTGTGGTTCCTCTTTAAATATGTGACTCTAGAAAAATATGTGACTTAAAATTTGACATCATCATACCAAAAGTAGATACAGTAAATTTATTTTGTATAAATATAATACATATTGACATTATTTACAATCCTAGTATTTATAAAGGATCTATATCTATATGGACAATAAGATACAAACTGTTACCACTTTAAGTAAAAAATGTTTCTAGAAATTCATGTCATTTAAAAAAACAATATAGTATTTCAAGATTGGTTCTTAACATGCTATGAAGAACTCATAGTAAAGAGAGTTGCCTCCTTTCATCTCCCCCACCAAGGGAATTTGATACTGAGGCTTTCTGAAAATTTCCTCTACCTTTATCTTAAAATAAAATTAAGTCCTACTAGAAATCATCTCTTTTCTTAAAAGGGAAGGTCATAGATAAGATTTTCCTTTAGGCACGTGCACCCCAATGTTTATAGCAGCAACATCTACAATAGCCAGACTATGGAAAGAGCCTAGATATCCATCAACAGATGAATGGATAAAGAAGATGTGGCGTATATATATACAATGGAATACTACTCAGCCATCAAAACCCCCGAAATCCTGCCATTTGCAAGGACATGGATGGAACTAGAGGCTATTATGCTAAGTGAAATAAGTCAATCAGAGAAAGACAATTATCATATGATCTCACAGATATGAGAAATTTGAGAAACAAGATAGAGGATCATAGGGGAAGGGAGAGAAAAATGAAACAAGATGAAACCAGAGAGGGAGCAAAACCATGAAAGACTCTAACTATAGGAAACAAACTCAGGGTTGCTGGAGGGGAGGAGGGTTGGAAGGGATGGGGTGACTGGGGGATAGACATTGGGGAGGGTATGT
This sequence comes from Taxidea taxus jeffersonii, assembly GCA_003697995.1. Classification (NCBI taxonomy): domain Eukaryota; kingdom Metazoa; phylum Chordata; class Mammalia; order Carnivora; family Mustelidae; genus Taxidea; species Taxidea taxus. Next base: position 39,448 of record RCUC01162649.1, on the reverse strand, counting down.
GCTATCGAGTGTTGTGAATTGTGTAAGACTGATGAATCACAGACCTGTACCCCTGAAACAAACAATACATTATATGTTAATTTAAAAACAAAAGATTTTCCTTTAGAGAATATTAAATGTAGCACAGGCTCCAGAATATTTGTATATGGATGGCACTTAAAAAAAAATAAAAATCAGAAGGGATCCATTTGGAGTAATTTAATTCACCAAATACTGAGTGTCCATAGCATGCAAGGTAGTCTGCCAGATACTGAGGAGTCATCTCAGATTCTCAAGGACAGAATGTGATAGGCACCATAAGAAAGTGTTTTTCCTAGCTAGACGCTATGGAGACATAGAGAAAGGAAAGACTAACTCCGGTCTGGAGGAATAAGGGAGGAGGAATAGGAGAGAAAAGGACTAGAACCAACTATCACAGAAAGAAAAGTCTTGAATACATAGGCAGAAATGGGTTGGGAAGAGGGTGAGAACAAAGAAGAAAGGCTGGGGTCGGTTTAGCTGGAGCGTGTGACACCTGAGGAAAAGTGTTCCATGCCAGGCCACTGGGAAGCCAATGGAAGCTGCAAAGAGCAGGGATGAAACTAGGTTAGGGCTATGCTTTATAAGATAACTCTGGCAGTGTTTAAAATGAGACCACGCAAAGGTGGCACTGGAATGAGAAGAAAAGTTATTCTAATTGGGAAGAGGTAAAAAGGACTTGAGCCAGGCTCTGTACAGTAACAGGAATGAAGTTGGACTGGGTACAAGAGCAATAGCAGAGGTCTTGTTTCTTGTTGAGACTCAGAGGCAGATTCTGGAGCCTAGAATGGTGTTTTTCCATTACAGAGGAAAATAAACAGATCCGAAGGAACAGAAAGTGAAGTCATGTAAAGTCCAAAATGCTTAAGAAGGACTCATGCAGATGTGCAACAGGTAGTTGCAAATATGGCCTTGCAGGATGTGGAAAGAGCAGGTCTAAGATCTGAGTTGTAATGAGGGCATGGTGGGCAGAGGGGCTGTGTTTAAGTTGCAGACGGCAAGAATCCTGTCCTCACCTTCTATGCATTTCAACAACTATTTTCTCTTAAAAGACACAGGATAGGTATTTTGTGAGAAACAGATACAGTATTTACCTTCAAGGCATGTACAGCATAACAAGAGAAACAGGATTTACCTCTCTGGAAATCCTAGTGACTACATTTGACTATAGTGGATCTCAAATTTCAAAAATGGGAGTACAAATCGATGCATACTCCAAGATAGATCAACATATGCTGTGATAACATTTACATTTTACCTAAATTACAAAATAGCAGACTTTCCCTGCTTAACAAAACCACACTTTAAAGTTTTCTTCTTCACTTACTTGTTTCATTACTGCTTTATATTAAAGTTGCTCTGATGATCTCATTTTAAGGAACACTACTACATACTCAAAGAATCAAGCTTTTGATTGAAAAGAGAACTAAGGATCCTGGGCAAAGGACAATAGGATCATACTGGGTGTATTAGAGAACGGGAAAAGAGGTTGGAGAGAGGTTTGGAAACGTCGGATGATGCCTAAGATAACCTTATTTTTCTAGGACTCTGATGGATCCTCTACATTTACAGCTGTCACGGCTAAGGAGGAACCTAGATTGGGGGCAGAGGAGTATACTAAGAATGCCAGCCCTCCCCAGTTTAAGCTGGTATTTTTTTTTTTTTTAAGATTTTATTTATTTGACAGAGAGAGATCACAAGTAGGCAGGGAGGCAGGCGGAGAGAGAGCGAAGCAGGCTCCCCACTGAGCAGAAAGCCCAATGCGGGGCTCAGTCCCAGGACCCTGAGATCATGACCTCAGCCAAAGGCAGAGGCTTAACCCATTGAGCAACCCAGGCGCTCCTAAGTTGGCATTTCTTATCAAGATTATTTTTAGTGCCTTTTTGCTTAGCCTTACAGCTGCTCTTCTTTCTCATCCTTATGAATAAAAGGAGAAACCTGAAAATGGTGTGATGGAACATATTCATCAGTGTAACAAATATAGTATTCTTGAGATCCTGGTACTGTGTATACTTTCTCATAGAATGCGCCTGGGTGGCTTAGTTGGCTAAGCTTCCAACTCTTGATTTTGGCTCAGGTCATGATCTCAGGGTCCTGAGATCAAGCCCCCTTTTGGGGGAGTGGGGGGGGGGGTCTGAGCTCAGCAGGGAGCCTGCTTAAGAATCTCCCTCTCCCTCTGCCCCTCCCAACCAAATGCACCCAATATCATTTTTTTTACTCTAAAATGTTAGCTATCAAGAGATATATTTTTTAAGGTAGCTTTATAATAAAATATATAGTTAAGTTTCTCAGTTGACATTAAATGAGCCAAGTTAAATAAATAATTGATCAGCTTTAATAAGTTATGAAGGACTGATGAGGGGGAAAAGGAAACTTAATACCATTCCACGTTTAAAACATTTGGGGAGGGGATGGTAATCTGATAGCTTCCTCAAAAGGCTATATGTATTTTATATTTTCAAAACCCTCCATGGGGTGAAGCCAATAGCCAGTACAATCATACATGTATTTTACGTGTAATTAGAATTAATAGAAGTTGGTGCAGTGTTTTTTTCTATTTAGATTTATGAATGGTTCTTGATTTAGCCAGCTGTCGGAAAACAAAATAGCCTGGCTGGTATTTTTTTAGATTCTAAGGTTTAAGCCAAACCTTCCAGTCAGAAGGCTGAGAGCTCATGAGGAGGGGGGTCAGAACTCCAAATAACTTGTCCTTTGCAAAATGCCAGACCCAAAGAAGGAAACACTTTATAAGGTATAACCTTGGTCTCCAAAAAGGATACACTAAAAGCTGCAAGGATTTTAACATGGAAACCCTATTTATGCTCTCTTGATTAAAATTAGTGAGCTGCAAAGAAGTATTAGTTTTCCTACTGTGACAGAAAGACTGGGGAGATGGGATGTGAGGATTGTGGGTGAAGGTGCAACAGGGTTTAAAATGATCCCACAGCAAGAAACAGCCAGAAAAAAACGATAGCAGCCAACTCTAGATTTAGCTGAGATTCTGGTCCTGCAACAACTTCAGAAAGGCACTCAGTAATTCTCTTGGCAATGGTATCACACTGAATTAGGAAATACGTTATATAAAAGCAGAAAGAAAAATTCTTGTGCCCTTTTGTGAAATAGTCTATGGATGACCTTGCCTTTTAAGATAATTTATTTTAGCTTAAGCTCAGTCAATAAATGTATATGATAAAAATCAAGAATGACTGTAATCATAGTGTGAACTTCATTTTTCTTCTACTCATCAACAGTTTTATGTACAAAACAGTTCACGTTAAATAGTAAGTACACCAGAATTATGAATATAAATCTTTCCTAATGAGGTGCATTTGGCAACTGGTTGCAGAAATAAAGGATTTGTTTTAATTACTAGGGAGGACATAACACAAAGTAGTATTAAATAACCTTTAAAAAATGAATACAATTTCAGTTAACACTGGGTTAGAATCTGTGCTTTTTTGGTATGGTAATTCCAGTTCATTTTTTAAAGCACATTATAGGAAATGGAAATTCTTTTTAGATGCAAATACCACCACTGACTCGGGCTTAGAACACTTACAATAGCAAAGGATATTGTGTAATATAATGCTTGCAGTATTTTGTTTTTTTTTTTATAAAATAATAATACATTTATGTTTGTGTTGAACTGGTAGCTTTAAAAAAAGGATTAAACTTAATATAAAGACTTGTGTTCCTCTGCAAATGAAAACATCCTCTTTCCTACTCATAGCTCAGTTCAATGAAAATTTTCACATTCTATCCGTTTGCTCTAATTCCTTGATGATGTAACATTATCTCATGTCAAAAGAGGTACAACAGAAATACTCTAGATAATTTACTGGAATTTCACTTCACAGTTACTGAGGTAGGAGTTGGCTGTGTGTTTTTCCATTAAAAGATACAAAAATTCATCTAAGTTTATTGATTCAAAAACATACATTTTTTTCATCAGCAGTTTTATAGTAATTTCTAAACCAAACACTACCTGGAAATTTGCTTCTTGATGTGTGTTTTTTATTTACAAAGACTTACCTCAAGTAAGAATGTTACAGTGTAACACTACAAAACACACTGAGAAATCGGTGTCACAAACAGTTAATACAGTATACAATATTAAGATAAGTTTTCTGGTTTCTAAAGAAAAGGTACTTCAGAATTCAGTGTGAGTCTCAGAAATAATTCTGACCATTAAGTAAACATCAAAATTTTAATAAATAACATAAATGAGAAAACAAACATTTAAAAAATTGCCTTATACCTAACAAAATAATTCACAATATTTGATGAAGATTTTGGCTGGATTTATCTTGGCAGTGTTCATTTATATACACATTTTTGTACTGCATTTACTCCATTCGGATGAAATTCCACCCATTTGGAATCACAGAAGGGATGAAACCAGTATCACTACAATATTGTGCCTTCCTGAAATGCTTCTATCCACCTATTGGTAAGAGAAATTTGTTAGATTTGTAAAATGCAATCCTCCAATAGATGTTAAGACAATATATCTGCCTGCAGATCCCCTCCCCTAGCAGTATATTTCAGAAGCTTCCTATACCAAATTAGAATTCTACGTATATGGAAACATCCTTTACTTAGTAATATGGCCAAAAATTTGGCCTGGATATTGCATCTTTTATGTCCATGAGGTGTGAGGAAGGGGCCATTTCATGTAAAAGCTCTATGAAGTCCTGATGATCCATATAATTGGTTTGGGAAGTGAATACACTTGACGAGTCTTTTATTTCAACCCCCTTTCTGCTTTTAGGAACACCAGCTTTATCTCTGTTTCCTCTCTTAACTCTCTGGGCATCCACAGTCCAGACCTGTTCCAGTATTTTCAATGAAAGAGAATCTAACATCTGTTCTACTTCAGTTGGTCAAAACTGTGCATGCAATATGAAGTGTATAAAAAAAAAACTGTTTCAGAGTTTCATAAAAGTCTTTCCAAAATTCATTAGTCTTGAAGTTTTATCTGACAATACTGACAGCTGAAATTATTCAGAAGACACTTGGAGGTAGTCTTGTTGTATCTCCCTAGCACTGTACTTGCTTCTGAACTTACTATGAACATTTGAAACCACTCAACTTAATTAGTAAACATAGCCTATAACAGATTTAGCTCAAATTTCAAGGATAAAATTTTCAAAAATTTAAATGCAAATGGCATAAATTATAATACTTCTTTTAAAAAGCTAAAAATTTCCACTAAAATTAATACATTTTAACATTCTATAATTTGTAAAAATACCTCCATGATATTAGTGACTTCAAAGAGAAACTTATAATTTAGCCTGTATTAATTCTAAATTACAAGCAAGTAGATTTCCTTCACTCAACTATATTCAATCATATTGAAGGTTTTTCTACCTTGTCAACTTAATGATATGAACAAAAGATATATATTCAAAAGAAATAATTTTTATCAGTTTGATGATGAATACAGATAAAAATCATGTGAAATGTAATTCCTAACAGAATACTCTTTTATCCAAGGTAATTTTTACAGAAAAAATAGTTAAGTGACATAATTTTAAATAGTCTTCAGTTCAATTGAAAAAGAATTATTTGGAGTAACAAAAACACTAGATATCCTAACATAGACTGAAAAAAAAAATAGTCTTACAGAGTATGTGTCACATTGTACCTGATTAATATTGAGGAATTCTGGTACATTAATTCTAACTGCCTTAAGAAAAGACAAGCCTTGTTTACTTAAGGCATTCTTTTTTATCTGCATGCATGTTTTAAGCCTTTGAGAACACATGAGCACTAAGCTCTTAGTGGAAACAAAAACGTGTAACTTGTGAGGCCACAATAAAAATCACATGAAAGATCTGGTGAAAAGGTAAACTGCACTGTGTTTACAAAGGACCTGAATTTCACAGAGATATGCTTCTCTATGTTAAACAACCTCATGACATCAAAGTAAATATTCTCGTTGGAATTTTGAAGAGACTGTTTAAAAAAGCCTTTACCATCTAAAATGATATCCATTTCCTTCTACTCAGTTATTGGGAACAGCATGGGAGCCTCTTAATGTGTTTGACCCTTTTCCCAAAGAAGTAAGTTAGCAAGCAGCTGTTTAAACTCCTGCTGTTCCATGGCACAATTGAATCACTGGATTGCCAAAGTCCCGGAATATTTTAAGAGATGATCCTTACCCTCATTGAAGGAAAGGTCAAATGCCTCAGCTTCCTTTCCTTTCAGCAGAGCAGTTTCATGCTGTTTCCTCAGAGGTCACGTATAGACAAAATATTTTGGACAGAACTACCTATTTTCTTTTCCCCTCTGCCTCCTGAAAATATTCCAGATCCTTTTGCCTGTCCTTAAAACAGTTCTAAAGACTTTGAAAAATATGTTAAATCTAACTAATTTGGATCTCTGATTTAAATTCTTAATTGTCCCCACACATGAAAGTAGGTTATTTTTAAATCAATCATGTGACAACTTGAAACTCATGTATAAAAGAAAAATATGTCTAAATTACTTACTTCTGAGCTGAGTGAGCATCATCTGCTTTGAACACATAAAATAACATGTTTTTGTGTAGTAACTGAAACACTCTGGACTCTGAATTCTCATCTTTGACTTGAGCAACAGTGAATCCTAGTAAAGGCTGACTCTCCAAAGCTGCCACATCCTAAATTAAAAAGACACAAAGGGAGATGGGATGTTAAATTGATAACTATATTCAAATTTGCAAACTCTTGAACTGTATAGCTATAATTTAATTTCATATACACATATATAAAACAATGATAATTCTTTATTTTTCATTTTCATTTATTCAACAATATTAAGCTGACCACTCCCCACCTATCTCATGAGTCAGACACTGTGCTAAACAGTTTTCAATGTGTTCACATCCATTGAGTATCACATACTTCCCTATAACCATGTGAGGTAGGTAATTACTTTCATTTTATGGATGCAGAAAACAAGCTGGTAAAGTGATTTATTCTGTCCCACCAAGGAAGAGCTTGGCTCCTAGAGCAGTGGTTTTTATAGGATGTTACTGGAACACAGGGTGATGAGACAGTTGAAAAAGGGTAACGTTAGAGCAAAGAACCAGGCATTGTTTATAACCCAAACAAAGTATCTTATCTAAGCTTGAGGCCTGACCAGTATAATCTGGAAATAGTCAAGGGAGTGTCAACCAAGAGAGCTTGGTAAAAAGGATAAGAACCTTTGCCTTTAGTGAAGTTCTTAGTAGTCACATGACACCAAAAAAAGTTGTATTTTAATATTATGGAAAATTCCTAACATTTTTGAGTTGGAGCTCTAAGACACTGTTGACATTAAAAATCACAGCAACAACATCTCCCCCTCCAAAAGCAAAGCAAAACAAAAAAATACACAAAACAAATAGATTAAACAGATACTGTAATTTCCAATTGGCATTATAAAACTAGACTCCACAATTATTCATTTTTAGATTTCAGATCTTACCTCACTTGCAGCATATGTATACAGCACTTTGTTTTTTATGACAAACCACAAGTGTTTCCAAGGTTTTTTATTGCCCTTTGATCTGTACAAGTAGCCACTCATGGAAGAATCTTCTGTGTTTGCTGATACCTACATAAGCAAACTCCATGTATAGTTTAATGGTTTTCAAAGAAACAAAAGGTAAAGTAACAAATTGCTTTTGATCACTGGTGCTGAGAGTAATAACCATAATAATATAATGTTTCAGAATAAGATGGTTTATTTTCCAAGTCTGCTACAATGGGGCACCTGGGTGGCTCAGTCAGTTAAGCATCTGCCTTTGGCTCAGGTCATGATACCAGGGTCCTGGGATGGAGCCCCATATTGGGCTCCCTCATCCGCAGAGAGCCTGCTTCTCCCTCTCCCGCTGCTTGTGCTCTCTCTTCCTCTCTCAAAAAAAACCCAAACAAACAAACAAAAAAAACCAACCAAAAAAAACTTAAAAAACAAAAACAAAAACAAAACGAAGTCTGCTACTACACAAATTGAATACTGCCATTACCACGGGCATAAAATACCCTTCTGTTTAGAAGCAGTTCCAGCATTGGGGCACCTGGGTGGCTCAGTCTGTTAAGCGTCCAACTCTTGATTTTGGCTCAGGTCATGATCAAGGGCTCTGAACTGGGTGTGTAGCCTGCTTAAGATTCTCTACCCTTCCCCACCACTTCTCTTAAAAAAACATAAAACCATTCCAGCATTCTGCCTGGTTTAACTGAGCTTGCATGTATGTATTTCTTTGTGGTGTCACTTATTTTCTGAGTTGCCAGAGGAAGAAAAATAATTCTAAAGATCAGAAATGCTTTTTGAAAGTTGCATTTTTGGGACTGTGTATGTTGTTTACTGTTCTTTGTATTTTGCAATATTAGGGAAAATTACTTAAACCTTTAACTCTTCCTGAAATAATGTTTTGGACTTATATAAACTACTAACGGGGTGCCTGGGTGGCTCAGTCGTTAAGTGTTTGCCTTCAGCTTGGGTCATGATCCCAGGGTCCTGGGATGAGCCCTGCATTGGGCTCCCCGCTCAGGGGGAAGCCTGCTTCTCCCTCTCTCACTCCCCCTGCTTATGTTCCCTCTCTCACTGTGTCTCCCTCTGTCAAATAAATAAAATCTTTAAAAAAAAAAAACCAACTGTTTTTTTTTAAAGATTTGACTTATCCATTTGAGAGAGAGTGAGAGAGAATATGAGAGAGGAGAAGGTCAGAGGGAGAAGCAGACTCCCCATAGAGCTGGGAGCCTGATGCAGACCTCGATCCCAGGACTCCAGGATCTGACCTGAGACCTGATGACCTGAGCCAAAGGCAGTCGCTTAACCAATTGAGCCAACCAGGCACCCAAAACAAAAACTATTAACAGAGAAGTAAACGGAAAATTCAATTATTCATGGTGATTTTAAGGATTAGTTTCTGATCCCCAAATTTTGTCTGAGAGAAGCTTATTTTGTTTTATAAAAAGATGAAACTGGGCAAAAAGGTAGTAAGCTCTCAATGATTATAATCTGACAGTTGAAATTTCTCTCTTTTTAACACAGAACAACAGAATTAAAAAGCCAAGTTTAGGAATTGTGTTATTAGTAGAATGGTGAACAGACTTTTTGTTTCGTAAAATTTATTTATTTTAGAGAAAGTGTGCTCGAGTGAGTGAATGTATGCAGGGGTGGGACAGAGGGAGAGGGAGAGAGAGAATCCTTAGATTCCCTGCTCAGCAGGGAGCCTGATGCAGGGCTCTATCCCAGGACCCTGAGATTACACCTGAGCCGAAATTAAGAGTCAGCTGCTCAACCAACTGACTTAGCCAGATGCCCCTAGAATGCTGAACAGATTTTTAAGATGGTTCCCCATGATCCTTGCCTCTGATAATCACACTACTGTACGGTCTCCTCCCTCTTATGTGTGGGGAGAACCTGTGACTTACTCCTAACCAAGAGAATATGGGAGATATGATGGCATGTCAGTCCCATGATTATGTTACATTCTACAGAACTCTATATTGCTAGTAGATGGACTCTACAGACTTTCTCCCATGCTGGCTTTGAAGAAGTAGGTGTCTTGGGAGTCTTGTGTGCCTTGGAACTGAATTCTGTTAACAACCTGAGTGAGCTTGGAAGTGGACCCCTCCCTAGTTAGCCTTGCAATGAGAACTCAACATTGGCCAACACCTTGACCGTGGTCCTGCAGAGATCCCAGCTAAGCTATGACTGGACTCCTGAGATAATAAATGTTATTTTAAGTCACTAAGGTTGTGGTAATTCATTATGTGGCAACAGAAAACAAATTCAGGTGGATTCTATGAATTTTAAAAGTCTTCCTTTAGGGGTGCCTGAGTGGCTCAGTGGTTAAGCCTCTGCCTTCGGCTCAGGTCATGGTCTCAGGGTCCTGGGATCGAGCCCTGCATCGGGCTCTCTGCTCAGCGGGGAGCCTGCTTCTCTGTCTCTCTCTCTGCCCGCCTCTCTATCTACTTGTGATCTCTGTCTGTCAAGTAAATAAATAAAATCTAGGAAAAAAAAAGTCTACCTTTAATCATATATCAATTGTATTAATTTCTTACAAATTTTATGAGAAGGATAATATATTGTTGTCTAGTGAAAAATTTAATATCTCATGTTAAATTAGGAGTATCTGTTAAGTCCAAGTACATTTGTATGAAGTGACACACTTGTAGAAGACAAATGGTTTTTGTTAAAATTAGAATGTTTACATTCAAATGAGATTTTGCTTAAAATATAGTTACATTGAGATACTGCTATGTAATTATGTTACATGTTACTGTCATTGATCAAAATTTTGTATATTTTGTATGCTCCTTTTTTGAAATATGCTTAACTTAGTTGATTAACTGAAAAAGATTATCAGTCACAATACTGGATAGTCATGCATAGTTCTCTATTATCTTTTGTTAGAAAAGATTTTATTTATTTATTTATTTATTTATTTATTTATTTATTTATTTATTGAAAGCACAAGCAGCAGGAAGGGGCACAGGGAGAAGAAGAGAGAATCTCGGTGTGAAGCCTGACATGGGGCTTGATCCCACGACCTGGAGATCATGACCTGAGCTGAAATCAAGAGCTGGACGCTTAACTGTCCTGATGCTCCTGTCCTCTATTATCCTTTTAAAAATAAAACTGGTTTTAAGGAGCTTAATCACATGAGTCACAAAGCTTCCCTTCCAGTGATTTGATTATTTAAAATATAAATCAAGTCTAACTCAAGAGACATAGCTTGCCATTACTGAGCCTACTGAGGCTCTGAATGGAATTCTAAAAACAAGGAGTTTCTAAAAATGTATTGAATGTAACTGGAATAAAAACACAACTTCCCAATTTCTTAAAAAGTTAAACCTAAATTACTATATGACCAGGCAACCATACTTCTAGGTATATTATTAAGACAAGTGTCTACATGGTAATATGTTCACATGTTTATAGCACCATTATTCATAATAACCCAAAGGCAGAAACAACTCAGATGTCCATCAACAGATGAATGGATAAATTGCGGTATATATAATAGAGTATTATTCACAAATAAAAAGAAACAAAGTACTGATACATGCTATAATTTAGGTGAACCTCTAAAATACTGTGAGAAATGAAAATAGCCAGACACAAAAGGTCATGTATTATATGATGCCTTTTATTTTTTTTAAAGATTTTATTTATTTATTTGAGAGGGAGAGAGCGAGTGCACAAGTTGTGGGGGAGGGGCAAAGGAAGAAGCAGACTCCCCATCGAGGAGGGAGCCCCAATACTAGGCTTGATCCCAGGACCCTGAGATCATGACCAGAGGTAGACGCTTAATCAACTGAGCCATCCAGGTGCCCTCGTGTGTGTGTGTGTGTATTTATTTATTTTTTAAGACTTTATTTATCTATGATAGAGATAGTAAGAGAGGGAACACAAGCACATAGGAGCTGCAGAAGGAGAAGCAGACTCTCTGCTAAGCAGGGAGCCCAATATGGGGCTCAATTCCAGGACACTGGGATCATGACCTGAGCTGAAGACAGATGCTTAATGACTGAGCCACCCTGGAGCCCCTATATATTTTTAAAAGAAAACTCTACACCAAATGTGGGGCTCAAACTTAGGACCCTGAGATCAAAAGTCACATGCTCTACCCACTGACCTGGCAAGGCACCTCTGAATTGTATCCTTTAAATAGTTAATTATAAGTTACGTGAATTTCACCTCAATTACAAATAAAAGACAAAAATCACAGCATCACAAGTAGAAAACTTTTACTTTTATAGTATTTAACCAGTTAAATTATTTTTCTCAGTTTGGCTGCAAAGAAGAAAGCAGTGGTTCTCAAAATTTAGTATATATCCAAATCACAGAGAATGCTTGCTGAAGTTCCTGATTCTGTAGACTTTGGGTAGGGCCTAGGAATTTCCATTTCTAGTAAGTTCTCAGGTGATGCTGATGTGCTGCTTTGGAGAACACTTTGAGAGCCAATGGAGCAAAGGAAGAAATGGCGGCTGCAGTCAGGAAGTAGGGATTTGACAGTGGAAGGTTGGTTTGTGTGGTTGGGTGGAAAGATGTACAAAATGTGACTAGAGTCAGGCTGGGTCTAGTCTAGACTAGAAATAGTTTTGTAACTAGCACTGTGGAGCTTAGATTGACAAGAAGAGCAAATTTAAGACTTATATTTATAAACTGTGACATTAACATGGAGAGACGAACAATTATAGAAAACTGAAAACTATTTCCATTGGTTAAGAACCTTAAAGTTCTGAAAGTCAATTTATTTTTTTTTAAAGAGTTTTTTTTTTTTTAAAGATTTTTTATTTATTTATTTGACACAGAGAGAGGTCACAAGTAGGCAGAGAGGCAGGCAGAGAGAGAGAGAGAGAAGGAAGCAGGCTCCCTGCTGAGCAGAGAGCCCGATGCAGGACTTGATCCCAGGACCCTGAGATCATGACCTGAGCCGAAGGCAGAGGCTTTAACCCACTGAGCCATCCAGGTGCCCCTGAAAGTCAATTTAGATTCAGGAACTGAGTGACAGTAGAGACAGTTAAGAGTACTAAACTGGCTCAACCAGTTTAAGAAACTTGGCAATTAGAACGTTCTGTCCTCCTATTACTATTTCATGAGACTGGCTATATGGATCATTTCCTAGTGTTTTAACGGCCATGATGGAATACACTCAACTTTACATAAAGAACATGATCTTTTTAGAATTGTTTGCTTCCATTTTCCACAGTAGAACACTTCTAGAGTAACCAAGTAAGAGAACAAAATTTAAAACTCTACTCTGCTGGCCTCAAGACTCGTCACAGGTAGAACTAAATAATAAACTAAAAAAAAAATGGAGGTGGCCCAGGAGTGCCTGGGTGGCTCAGTCGGTTAAGCGGTCCTTTGGCTCAGGTCATGATCCCAGGGTCCTGGGATCAAGCCCCACATTGGGCTCCTTGCTCAGCGGGGAGCCTGCTTCTCCCTCTGCCTGCTGCTCCTTCTGCTTGTGCTTGTGCTTCTCTCTGTGTCAAATAAATAAATAAAATCTTAAAAAAAAAATTAAAACAAAACAAAAAAAACGGAGGTGGCCCAGATAGGCAGTGCTGTGTGTTAACCAAAACTGGCTTAGTGAATACTTGAATCTGAGGAGATGGACTAGGGTACTGGTGATGCCTGTGGATCAAGCCACTGGCAGTTTTAACTTCGCAGACGATCCTAACTTTTTACATTTTTCTTTTAAGTCGAAAGAAAAGAGAATTTACTATCAGTGCAGCTGTCTATAGCCAACCAATACTTACAAATAAGAAATGGTGTATGTAGATTAGTAAATGCTAATAAAGTACCTAAAATATTCTAGACTTCTTCCCTCTGGCATGGGGTCTTCTCAAAGTAATTTAAAAACTTCAAATGTGTAGAGACACATGGGTGGCTCAGTCAGTTAGTTAAGTGCCTTTGACTCAGGTCATGATCCCAGGGTCCTGGGACTGAGTGCTACACTGGGCTCCTTCCTCAGCGGGGAGCCTGCTTCTCCCTCTGCCTGCCACTCCTCTTACATGTGCTCTCTTTCCCTCTCTTTGACAAATAAATAAAAATCTTTAAAAAAAAAAATTCACATATGTCTACATTATCTTTACTTGCTCCCTTTGCTATAAAATGTTCTCCAAACCTTTCAACTGCCATTTTCTGAACGACTCAAGTCATATGGGAGACCAAGCAAGAGAGTGAGGCATCAGCCACATCTAGCACTAATATTAAAATGCATGTCTTAATAGTAGTGGGAAATGACATCTTCCTTTATGGAAGAAAAATAGTGTATTATATGCATATGAATAATTCAGCTTGTATCAGGTTGCAAGTTTAATGGAAATACTTACTTCTTTGAGAGCAGCTGGGATCTTTTTCTGTTTCCTCCCTGATGGAATACTATGTAAGACTGATGATAAGGCACTTGAAGGAGATTTGTGATTTCCGGGAGATCCAATCTTAGGAGAATGCTGGTGATCTAAAACAAATCAGGTGCACTTATGTAGCCAGTGATAAGCATTTTGCAATTCAATTTAATTCAGATCAAAAAACATTGTTGCATAAAATATCTATGGAAGGACACTTGAGAAACTGATGACACTGAGACCCCCCGGGGAAAAAAGATGGATGGCCGGAAGTTGAGTGGGAGAAAGACTTTCCACTATCTGTAATTTTATGCTTTTTCAGTTGTAAACCATGAGAAAGGATGACCCTTTTGTGCCTTCAGAATAATGAAACATGTTAATGTACTATCAATTTAAAATATATCATATAAATTTCCCTCCTGACTTAAAAAAAAACCACTAACAGCATCATTTAGTGCCTAGATATATGATGGAATAAAAATGTTATAATGAACAAAGTATTAGAAAAGGCACTATAAGACAAGATAGGAAAATTCTGAGTGCAGAGATTCAGGGAAAGCTGGGGAGACAGTAAGATATCTGAGTTGGCCATTAAGGTATAAGAGGAATTTGCCAAGTCAAAAAGAGGAGGATGGACACTCCATGAAGAGAGGTCAGCATAAGCAAAAGCAGAGGTATAAAATTAGATCATCTATTGGAGAATAATAAGGCTGAGGAAAAAAGACTGGTTCTAAGGAATGTGGACTGTTGTTTAAGCCGTGGGAAACCAAGGTCTTTTAGACTGGGAAATGACAGGAGCAGATTGAATTTAGAAGAAAAAAAAAATCTGGCAGTAGAAAGGGGGAAGGATTTGCAGCAGAAAACCTGTTGGGAAACTATGAGTGTAGTCCGATAAAAAATAGGGCTGAGATGAAAAAATTAAGAGAATGGTCTTTGAGGATAAATTAGTCAAGATTTACTGACTAAAAATGGGTGTGGGTGATTAGGGAAGAGGATTTTAAAAATGAATGTTGAATGTTTACAGCCTATACGATACACCCAGAGAACAAAGGGAGGAACAAAAAGGCTAGTGAAGGATTAATGTGTCTTCTTGGACAATGTATATAAGTTATTATTACTCTATAAATATATGGATTCTGAAATAGCATGCCATCTAGCTTTATTCACTAAGACATTCTCATTTGCTGATGGAAAGCTACTCTTCGTGGGAATGAAGGACAACCTTTTTGAAAATCAGATCCTATGTATAGGTTCAGGAATTGAACGAAAACTCTTTTCCCAAAATAAAGACCTGAGTGGTCCTGCTAGCTGCATTTATCTTAACTATGGGGATGGATACCTGCAAATAATGAGCAGGCAGATATGATTTATCATTTTGTACTTGGTGAAAAGCTGGACATTTAGATATACCACCAAATCAGTCCAAGAGATTAGAAATAGGTTAACAAAGGGCCACCCAGTCAGTCTATGTCCATGGAGATAAACATGATTTGTAACAAGCACATAGTTGGGAAACTGTAAACTTCAAAATTACATAAAATTCAAAAGTTAGAGTTCCCTTATAACTGTTTTAAAGCATTTCATCCTATAATTATATTTCTGCAATTAGTATCCTATGCATTAAGAAAGCTTAATTAAATTACGAAAGCGAAATTCTTAACATTTTGAGATGATTATCACCAATCACATCACTAGTGCATATAAAATGATTCTTTCAGGCCGTTTGGAAGCATCTGGGAATAAAGGAATTTGTTAAATCTTTACTTGTATATTACCTAGTTTCTGCAGTTCTTGGAAACAATGTTCACATACTCTTGCTGGTTGATTTTTCAGGTAATCTAAACCATATTTATTTGATGAACAGGCTTGGCATACAATCTGAAATCACATCGAATTATTTTATTTGGAGTAACCTCCACATCAAACCAACGAGTAGGCCACAGTAGATAAAGCTGTCTACCTAGAGTGCTTTCAAAACCTTTTCTCAGTCACTCTCACTAACACCTCTGTGGAGTTCAGGCCTGCGGTGAACTCACACACAACACCACAACAGAAGATGAAGAGGCCACACACTATGACTGAATACTAACTCTGTAAAATAAAATACTAAGAGCATTAACACGTGCAAAGTGTTTAGAACCGTGCAGGATGTGCATGAAGCCCTCTGTTAGCTGTATTTATCATCATGGACATTGCCCATCACCATCGCTAGGTAACCATGACCACATCTGCTGCGCCTCTACCAAGCGTCTGGCCCTCTACTAAATGCTTCAAAATAGGCCCCATTTACTTTTCACAGCAACTCTTTGACATCATTGTTACAATGCTCATTTGACTAACGAGGTCATGAAGACCTAGAAACGTCACTGGCGATAATTTCAACACTCAAGTACCTCTACTAAATACTTAGTATCTAGATAAGGGTAGTTTAAATAATTACCAGTCAATGTGGGAATTGAATAGTGAATTTTTTTTTAATGAAAATCATCTATTATTGACATTCTACAGTAATCTTGATAGGTAAGGGTAAGTTCCTTAAAGAGATTGCCCTATGCCTAAATATTGAAAGAAAATATCATCCACGATTCAGTATCTTTTCTTCTCCCTGCCATGCTTTATAGGAGGAAATAAGCTTCTTCACTATGTACAGCCTGGAGCTATTAAAAATCACAAGGGAGGGGTGCCTGGGTGGCTCAGTGGGTTAAAGCCTCTGCCTTCAGCTCAGGTCATGATCCCATCGTCCTGGGATCAAGCCCTGCATCAGGCTCTCTGCTCAGCAGGGAACCTGCTTCCCTTCCTCTCTCTCTGCCTGCCTCTCTGCCTACTTGTGATTTCTGTCAAATAAATAAATAAAATCTTTAAAAAAAAAAATCACAAGGGAGATGGATGTCAACTTCTCCCACCTTCCCGCAGGCCCGGCAGTGGTGTCGTCTCCAGGTCAGAGTAAATTCACTTGTGCAGATCATACACATTGTGGCTCTGGTATCAGGGATCCAGATGGGAGCCTTTGATCCAAGAGGACTAACTTCCTCTTTATTTTCTGAGTCCGCCTGTGGAAGAACGACTTTTCATTACCTCTATGCACACGGAGCACTACAGAATTGAGCTATTTGGGGAGAGAGGGGGTGCAATGGCAGCTCACAATGCTGATGGTGTCATAAGGATGTGGTGGGCTATTATAGTTGTCATGTTCTCAGGATATTAAGATTAGCTATATCCTAATAATCCTTTGCTGCAAAATTAACTTTAAAAAGATGCCTGTGGTATTGCCAATGACAGCTGGTTACTTTCTTCCTTAAATTATATTGTATTTCCCCAATTTTTTACAATGAAGTTTTACAGCCAGAAAAAATATGAATGTGCTATATGTTATCACAGACTTGCCATTAGACATTAACAAGAGAGTTAGCTCTGAAATTATACCCACAGATACATCTTTCTGTGAAACACATGTTGCTTTTCTAAACCCTTGGGAAAAGTTTCTTTAGGGTAAAAAACTGTTTGAAATGCACTGAAAAAAACAAAAAACAAAAACCAAGAAGGAAAAGACAATACCTCATCAAGACTCCTACTAGGGCAGAATGTGATTCTTTTTTTGGCATACTCTTCTATTGACCTGGAAATTGCTTCTAGCCATTCATCCCTTTCTGTGGCAGAACTGTTGAGGGCAAAAGAAAGTTCCATCAACCAGATGTCAGCTTTTATTGTTTGCCTTTTTCTTCCTTCTTTTCCTCCTGCCATGGCAACAGATTCCACCACCCTCCCCAACAATGCTAGTCACTGGCAGGAGCTCTGAGGTTTGTGGGCACAAATAATCAGAGCAGGCATTAAAGAACACATGGCATTTTAGCAAATACAATGCTTTTTTTCTTCCCCCAAAGTACTGCCTTATACTTGCGAAGTCTCTTAAATTTGGAAGTTTTTTTTTGCTGGGTTTAAGAGCTAGTCATAGTCAAATAAATAAATGAAATCTTAAAAAAAAAAGGAGCTAGTCATACAATGAATAACTATGGCTATTTACATAACCAAGATATTTCCTGAGATATAATAGTAGAATTTAAAAATATTCCAAGGAATCAAGTTTCAAATCCAAATTTAAACATGGAATACTAATTATTTTTAGTATTATTAGTATTATTAAATGTTACTAAAATTTTCTAGAAAGGACACTGGAGTAAAGGAGACCTATATTTGGCATCACAAACAGATGTTTAGGGAGTGGTTAACAAGGGAAAGAGCCTACAATTGTTGTTATAGGGTTCCCCAACTTATTCCTCCCATCCTGCTACCCTCAGGCCTTCAGGAGCTATGGGATTCAAATCTAGACAGAGATGGGCCAAAGAGGGAGAAAGCCTACTCAGAAAAAGGTACTCTGATTCTGCTTTATTGCAACCACACATCCTCCCAAAAAACTCTGGTGACTCCAAATCATTGTTGGCATCAGCACATTTAGTTTTGAATACTCAAGAGTGAGAGGCACATTTTAGGTAGTGTGTGTGTGTCTGTGTGCATGTAGACAGAATTTAATAATCTCTCATAATAAAATAAAACTTATCATAATAATTCCCATATAAATATTATTCCCATAATAATGGGAATGTGATTTTGTAAGGAAACGTCTATTTGTTTTAGAAAGGCATAGGAAAGTACGTAGGAGTAAAATGATCTGATATCTGCGATTTGTTTTGAAATACTTGAGAAAAAAATATTTATAGCAGAATCTTGGCTAAGTTTTGAGTCTGGGAGATTAAATTTACAGCTTCATTGTATTTTTCACTCTAATTTTAAGAATACTTGAACTTTTAAATGTTTTTATAATTAAAAATTCCATTATGCCTAATGGTACGAACAGGCGTATTTTCTTGTATTTTGATGAATTCAGAGCAGGTCAGGAGATACTAAAAAACCACCTGCCTTCCCCACAATAATTATAGTCAGAAATTAACCTTCCTGCTAAAATGGCTTAAGTGCCAATCAGAATATGCACTCATATGGATATTAAAAAGTAGAAATCCACTTTACAAATACAATTTTAAAACTAGTATGTTTCTCAAATTTTCATTATATACCAAGAATAAAATAAAATAGAACAGCTCTTATTTTTCTAAGCCAAATAAAACCTGCCTCAATTTCCTCTACTATTCTACCATTACTGGCCCAACTAGTTGCCATTTATTCAACAGTTACTACACGTCAGCCAACTGTGCTAAATCCTTTGCAAACTGAAATTAAGAGCAAATGTCATCACATCTCATCCTCAGAGCTACCCCACAGAATATATATTGGATCTTACACCCCCTTTCCCCAATACCATCACTATCACCAACCAGCACCATTTACAGATGAGCAAGCTGAGGATTTGAAATGTTGGACAATTTATTTTAAACAACAGGCTACATGACCTTGTAGCAGACCCAAGTGTGGCTAAAGACTGGACCCTTCACCACCGTGTCATTCATCTCTGTTCTCCGAACTATGCTTTGAGAATATATGCTTAAGCTTTCAAGTAAACATTCATAAAATAATACTGTCCCTTCCTCTCTCTCCCCTTCCTCTACCTTTCAGTGGAAGAGTTAAAAGAAAGCAGAGAGGCAGATGGTTAATTTGAGAATTGCCGTCTGATTTTTCTGGAGCCCTGGGAGCATGTGGAATGTGATTTGACTGTGCAAATCATGTCACATATGCTGTTCTTTCATTTAATCATTCCTGGCTCTCTTTTGTGTGGGGATCTGCCAAAACAATGTTTACCAGCTCTTGATAACACATTTCTCACAGACCACACACGTTTGCCTGCAGTATTGAGTGGAGACATGCTAAGTCTTCTTTTGTAGCACAGTTAGCGGAAGAATCAGCACCTTCCTCAGTTAAACCCACTTAAAATACAGCTAAACCAAGTATTCTTTTCATTATGGAATGTGTGCATTACCCAGAAAGCAAATTTGTATTATATAAGCCCCATTCTCCCATTGATTGGGATGCATGCCAAAAGACCTCCAGTAGAAGGGATTTCTGGTATGTTAGATGTTGCCACACTGTTTACTCCTTGTGTAACTGTGGAACGCTATTCTGAGGTCTAAAGGCCACACCACTTCATTTAGATTCATCTGAGTTGCACTGAGTGAGAGACTTCCGAGGGCCAGGTACGAAGCCATGAATCGCACATACAAGACACACCACTTGTAAGGGCTCATTTCTAATTGAGGTGAGACACAAAAGCAAGTAACTACTGCATGATACAATAAAGGTAAGGTAGACGAGAAACAAAGAAGCAGTAAATTATTATTATTATTTAGGCAGCAGGGAAAGCTCTGCAGAGGGGATGAGTATGTTAGGATTGGAAGAACTGAGGAGTTCAATAGAGAACTTTGTAGTGTCTCTGTGCACCCGTGTTTGGCCTCCCAGCTTTGGTTATCTTCTCTAAGCTGATGACTCCCAAGTATATACCATGTCTGGGCTCCCTTTGGATCTCGAGATCCTTATAGGCACTGTCTCATTGATGGCTCCATTTTTTTTTTTTTTTTTTAAAGTAGGCTTCATGCCCAGCCTTGAGCCCAACTTGGGGCTTGAACTCAGACCCTGAGATCAAGACCTGAGCTGAAATCAAGAGCTGGATGCTCAACCGACTGAGCCACCCAGGCACCCTGATGGCTCCATGATTGTTAGGCACCTCATATTTGATATGCACATCTGAAACTAAATTCCTGATTCTTCCCCCAATGCTGCTCCTCTCCTGGCATTTCCTATCACAGGGAATGGCCTGGCACTACCTGGCACAGTGTACCAGTCAGAGACTTGCTTTTAATGCCTCTGGCTCTCAAACCCGTGTCCGTTTAATTATCTCCTTTACTTCCCCTCCCAAACCATTTTCCACCTAGCAACCAACTTTTAAAAAGGCCAATCTGATCATGTCATTCCTTGTACAAGCCTTTCAGTGGTTTCCTGTGGCTCTTTGGCTCAAGCTCAAAATCCACAAGTTCTGCCTCAGCTTTCCCCTGTCCCTCCAGGCTTACCTTGGCTTTCCCTTTTATTCTCTATGTTCATGCCTTTCTGGTCTTTCAGTTCTTTGAATTTGCTATACACTTTCCACCTCAGGGACTTTGCACACATTATTCCCAATGGCCAGCAGCCTTTCTCTTTCCTCTTTGCCTTGCTATCCAACTCCTGCTTATCTTTTATAACTCAACTGACATAGCAGGCCTTTCAGGAAGCTATCCCTGACTGCCCTTTCTCACCAAAGTTAGTTCAAAGTTCCTCGTTCTACAGCCTCATAGCACCTAGTAGTTTTCCTGTGTACTACTTAATCACAGTAATAGTTGATTGTGTTGACATTTTGCTAAGCGTATGTCGTCCCTAACAGAATGCAAGGTCAGGGAAGGAAGGGCCCTTTTAATTCTCCACATTATCCTGATGCCTGGCACAATGCCTGGCCTACAGTAGATGCTCCATATTACTGAGCCAGGCACAGGCAACTGCCTGTGCAAAAGACAGAAGGATGTGAGGTAGGCTGGTGTGCATGGAGAATAAGCAGATCCATGCTGGCGGAATATGCCATGCTCTGGTGGGGGTGCGGACAGGGAGAATGGACAGAAATCAGACTGGTGAGGTAGACAGGACCCAGATCGTAGGAGACCTTCTCATCTCCTTCCTACATGTTATGCCGTACCTGTTCCCTGTGGCTGGGGGCACTCAGAAGAAAAGCATGGTACACTGGAGGTATTCAATATGTGTCAGCTTCCCCTTCCTTTATCAAGAACTTTCCAGTTTTCTTGTTCAATCCATCAATACCCAAGTTCAATCCATCAATAATCCTATTAACTCTACCTGATTCCAACCATTTCTTATCATTCTAGTCCAAGAGAGAATCATTGAGCCTCCTACCTGGTTTCCCAACTTCTACTCTAATCTCTGATGGTCTATCTTCTATAAAGAAGCCAGTGTCCTCTTTTAAAAATATACATGAGATCATACCAATTTTTAGCTTAAGACCCTCAGATGGCTTCCCATCACATATAAAATTCCAATGACTTTACTAAGGTCTAAGAGGCTGACCTGGTCATCCACATACTTACCTGGATGGCAACCAAAGAAAGAAGGATTTACCATCATTTCCTCAATTATTTAATTGTTAATAAAATGGAATTTTGTTTTTACCAAAGCATATTTTTTGTTAGGATATTTAAGTGCAACTGAAAACCTGACTTTCCTATAGGTACTTTCTCTCTGGATATTTGAAAATCACTTCCTTTCTTTCCTTTTTTTTAATTAAAAAAAATTTTTTTTAGATTTATTTATTTATTGGACAGAGAGAGAGCACAAGCAGGAAGAGCAAGAGAGGGAGAAGCAGGAAAAGAAAGAGAGGGAGAAGCAGGCCCCCCTCGGAGCAGGTAGCCTGATGTGGAGCTTGATCCCAGGACCCTGGGATTGCAGACACTTAACCAACCGAGCCACCCAGGCACCCGAAAATTACTTTCTTGATATTAAGAATCAAGCTTAAGTATCTGCCAGGAGCCTGATGCACATAGGCTTGATGTTCCTTGTACTTTTGTTCAAACAAACAAAAAAGGGGGGGTCCTTAGTTCCAGGTGACCAAGAGTTTACCATCACTCTCCAAATATTAATCTATAGGATGCTTCAGGTACCCCCCAGAAACTGCTTGCTTTGGCAGGTAGATGGCTTTTGACAAACCTTGAACAGACCCTATTTGTCTTCTCTTTCCAAGAGAAGACAGTAATGGCTATTCCATTTCAGAAGAGTGACAATGACCCAGGGGGCTGCTCTTGTCCTGATTATGGGAAGCCAGACAATTGGATCTGAGTCCTTGACATCCATGGACATAGGCAATATTATAATGGCTAAAAGCACGACTTTCACCATCAGATATACCTTGGTTAAAATTTGAGCTCCACTGCCTATTGTATAATCTTGGATGTGTTATTTAACTTCCCTGAGCCTGCATTTTTTCTCATCTGGAAGATCAAGACAACACCTACTCTCCTTGTTATCACTGAAATTAAAAGAGAAAATGAATTATACGTTCAGCATTGGGCCTGCTCCCAGGTAATACATGGGTCCAGTTGGGACTCTAGCTGCTACTAAAAATTCTAGTTGATTTTACTGGTATGGACACAGCTGGAAGCAGGCTGCCTGGGTTCAAATCCTGGCCCTGACACTTACTAGCTGGGTGGCTTTTTTTACCCATTAAACGGGTATAAAATTAGTAAACTCACCTTATTAGGTTTTTACAAAGATTTAATGAATGAAAACACAGAAAGTGTTTTGGATAGTGCCTGGCACAAAGTAAATGCTACATGTTTGCTACTATTTTTATTACATTAAAGGTTAGATTTGGGAGCTGCCTAGACTTGCTATCCCGATCCAGCAGTGGCTGTGGCTGCTGGTAATGTACATATATGAGTCATACAGTTTCTGGTTTACTTGACACTTCGTTTATATAATGGTAATATATTTTGATTTATACATAAGTCACTGCAGGTTCCATTTTGAGGCAAGTGGCATCATAAATAACAACAGATTTAAAAGTAAAAAGTTTCTATTTGTATCCTGATTTTGCCAGCTATGTGTCATGAAGACAGAAATGTACTTTTTCTCTAACTTAGTCTTCCTCATTTTTAATGAGATAACACCTACCTCGTAGGTTTGTTATGACCTTTCAATGTTACATGAAAACTTCCTAGTGAATTATAAAGTACTAGGTGTCTTTAAAAACATTAGGTGCCATTGTAAAAGGTTTGAAGTATTCACTAAAAAAAAAAAAAGATAAGATCAGCAAGGCACTTTCAGCATTATTATTCTCTTCACAGGAATATTTTTATTTCTGTGCTTCAAACACATTATTGGATCAGCAATCAGACATTTTACCTACATGGTAACCCAAGAATAAACTCCACGGTTTGGGGACTGAAAAGAAGGAGAAAAAAAAAAGTAGGTCTAGCAGTTTACCCAAATGTAGGAAGTGCTGGAGATGTATGACCCTGGCA
Organism: Taxidea taxus jeffersonii; assembly: GCA_003697995.1. NCBI lineage: Eukaryota > Metazoa > Chordata > Mammalia > Carnivora > Mustelidae > Taxidea > Taxidea taxus. The sequence goes on along the minus strand of RCUC01162649.1, from coordinate 15,597 downwards.
AATGTTCACACAAACAGATTTTAGAAATTTACCTGGCTGAGAGGATAAAGGAGCGTTCTACACTTTCAATCTTTAGTTCATTCTGATATGCTTCTTGGGTGGGTTTTCTGACCTTAAAGAAAGCAAAACAGTTTGAGCAAATTCAGCCTATTGCAAATCTCATCCCTGAAGCTGCTCAATGCCCTGGCTGCTGTCAGCCACCACCAACCTTCAGACTCAACTTTATCTACCCTGACTCTCCTTCATCTGCTCTGTGTGCCAGAGTTAAATGCATGCATATATATATATATATATATATATATATATATACACACACACACACACACACACACACACACACACACACACACACACACATAAATATATGCCCAACTTTCCCACCTTCAGCCTTTTGCTCACTCCCTCTACCTGGAACATGGTGCCTTCCCTGCATCTCCGTGTGGCCAAATGTGACCTATTCTTTAAGGCTTGTGGCTCTTCCTTCAAAGACTTCCTCAATTATCCGTTTCCTAGCTGCTACCAATTCTTCCACCAGGTCCTACTGAAAGCTACACACTCCTTATTTTCTGAGTTCTCCCCAATTTTTCTTTCTAAAAAGATCTTATTTATTTCTTTATTTGAAGAAGGGTGGTAAGGGCAGAGAGGGAGAGAGACTCTCAAGCAGACTCTACACTGAGCATGGAGCCTGACTCTGGGCTCAATGTTACCACCCTGAGACCATGCATGACCTGAGCTGAAACTAAGAGTCAGATCCTTAACCGACTGAGTCACCCAGGTGCCCCAGGACTCCCCAAAACATTAATTGTACCTTCACAGTGATATTTATTACTGTCTATTTTATAGGTATTTATGTGTGGTTTATTATCTTCCCAACTCTAGTTGCTGAGTTTTGGTGGGGGGGTGCTGCGGGGGGCAGAGATAAAAACAATCATGATTCAACTCATCTTTGTATTTTTTACCAAATGTCTTACCATGTTTTGTTTATAGTTCTCAATAAATACCTCATGAATAAATGAATGTATGAGTGAACAAATGACTAATGAATGAATAAATAAACACATAAACAGTAACACAGGGAGAGAGAAAAGTCAAGGATGTAAGAAAAATGGTTATCTTTGGGCTTCGTCTCTAAATATATTTGGGTTAAGAAAAGAAACATCTTCTAACAGACACACAGACCTTCATTCCAGCCAACGAGAGCATATTGTTCAGTTTATACATCCCAGACTGCACTGGTGTTGTATACAGCAGGGCATCATTAAACTGAAAGCAGAAATATTTCATAGAATGAAGTAAAGCAAAAATGTCAGCTACCAAGACACCGATAAGACACCAAAATAAAAGAAAAATATTCCTTTCTTATTAAAAATTCTCTGAATAAAAACACTTATGTCTGCTTATATAAACTATGATCACCCAGAATGCTTTAATAGATTAAAAAGGCAATTTCTAGAACATGTGCTTTCCTTCCAAGTTCTTTAACAGATATGTTTTCTGAACTCTAAATCCCACTAAAGTATTACGATCTAACTAAATAATTGATTGAATCAACTTTTCTAAGTGAGAAGTGACATAAACTGAATTCAAAAAGGAAATAATTTTCTGGTTCTACATCATAAAAGACTTTGTTTCCGTTACTTGAAATGCAAGTAAGCAAGACAGTCAGACAAAGATCCCACTAAATCTCTCCGAATGTGTAAAGTTCATCTGTCATATACAAATGTCTCCTTCCATTAGGCAATTATCCCCTCTTCTGGCCCAGAAACACACACAGCCACTTACCAGGAAAAACACTCGGGGCTGCATGACTTTCCGAGACAGCTTCATCAGAGTTCCCTCTTTGAGAAAAACCTGATTCATCCAAACAAATGCCCATTTAGTCCCACTATAACACAACTACAATATGCATTTGTTTTTCAACTTTCTTTCCCCAGAATTTTTTGGAGGTGGGGCTGGGTGGACATAATTTCCATGTGACTTTTTACAGTCATGGTTTCTTCTTAAACCTTTGAAGGAGTTGGACAAGCTGGCAGTTTCATAAATACAGTATTGGTCCCAGGGGTACTATGTGGTCTGAAATGTAACTGACTGAGCATGTACTTGATCAGGAGGTATAGCCAACATCCTGACAATTGCATTTTGTAATTTTGCTGAACTCATCCCCTAGGCCACTTCTGTGCTCTATGAGGAGCACCAAAATACAGTTTTCTCCCTCCCCTCATAATCCCCTCTTACGTTCAAGATCTTAACTGAAGTTGTCTTTAAAGCTGCGTGAGGTCAGTTAGTATTACACGATAAAATGATTCTATTAATCAGATACTCTGTGGGGTCCCTTGCCATTCTCCTAATTGAATTGTACTTTTTGTCACAGTCTTAAGTCATGAATGTTTTGAATGGATAGAATGAACCTAGTTGACCCAGATCGAGACAGTGGAGAGTAACAACAATAACCTATTTTCATAACTGAAATGCAAAATAGCTACAAAAGGTGTCTAAATGCATCACATTAAATTTGCAAAAGGCAGTCTAAAACACTTACCCGTCCAGGCTGCACTATTTCATGGTGTCCATTTAGGCTGTACTGGATCTGCATAAGCTTCTGAAAGTTGTCCTACAGAAAGAGAATGTGTAGCATATGAAGGCCTGGGCCCCCAGGTTCAACAGTATGCCAGCCACTGAAATCAAGATACTTACTCCTTGCTTCATGGTATCATTGGCATGGTTGGCGACTTCTATAACGACAGCAAGGGCATCTAAAATGTGTAGAAACATCAGGTTAGTCCAGTGGGCTACAACATTAAGCAATTCCAGATGGCAAGATGGTGAATTTGTAACAGTGAGAAGTGCCACGGGAGGAGCTCGGTTACCTCTGAGTAGGCAGAAATTTGGACAATGAGGTCTGATGAGGGCAATAGCAAGGAAAAACAGGACTCATGAAAAAAAAATGAGCCAAGAAAGACTCTAAAGGAAACGTTATAGATGTTATGTATCAACAGTATGAATGTCAGGCTTGCTTTATGCTGAGCTTTGATTATCTTGTTGAAGTTTACAAGGATAAAGAGAGGACTTCACCCGGAAGTTAAGGACCATTCCAGTATGAACTGCCTTGGGAGAGAAGTACCCTGGGATAGGAAACCAGAACTATGAAAAGTAATGATTTAGAGGGTCACGGCTTACCTTCCTTCTCTTAGTTTAATCCCAAGAGGGGAGAAATGCCACAAAGAAGCCTACTAGGCCTGAGGAGATGACATGCATTACTTTATGAACTGACTCTTGGTTTTGGGTCAGTCATGATCTCGGGCTCATGGGATTGAGACCTGACTTGGGCTCTGTGCTCAGCACACAGTCTCTTTTCCCTCTCCCTCTGCTCCTCCCCCCACTCATGCTGTGTCTAAAAAAAAAAAAAAAAATAGAAAGGTGAAACACTTGCAAATAGAAGATGTTAGAGAAGTAAAAATAAAATGATTAAGAGAACAAATAAGAATCTTTACAAAATGGGTTAAAAACCTGTGCTGTTTTGTAATCTGAAAATATAAAGTATGCACAAGAAGTGTGACCAAAATTCAAAAAATTAATGGGGTGGACATGGACTTCAAATTAGAGCCAGGGATATACCTATAGCATTTGAAAGAGGTACTTTGGGGATAAATAGAAAGAAACACGGCTATCTTGAGCAGAATTAATCCATGTATATGCGTGTATGTATATGTAAGAGAAAGACACACACATACACAGTGGATTAACCTGTGAATATCAGTAAGTCCCTTGTATTGTAATGAAGTTTTCCTTTAAGCTGCTTTAAGTGCTAAGGGGTAGAACGTGATAAGGCAATTGTCCAGCATTAAATAGTCCCAGAATATGCTATTTTTGACCATATCCCTGATTTGTGTAGTTTGACCACATCACAGACTCATGATTTTTTTTTTTTTAAGATTTTATTTATTCATCTGACAGAGATCACAAGCAGGCAGAGAGAGAGAGAGAGGAGGAAGCAGGCTGTCCACAGAGCGGAAAGCCCGATGCGGGGCTCGATCCCTTGACTCTGGGATCATGACCCGAGCCGAAGGCAGTGGCTTTAACCCACTGAGCCACCCAGGCGCCCTAGACTCATGATTTTTAAGCCTGAAATGACCTTGCAGATTAACTGGTTCAATCCCTGCTTTTCAAAAAAAGCCCAGACATCTAGAGAAGGTGAATTGATCACTGGCACACAGTGAGCATAGAAGGAACCCTCCTCACTCCAGACAATGCTGGGTCCCACAGCCAACTGTAATGTAAGAATTTCTGCAACAAATTAATACATGAAAGTTATTTACCTTGAGTGTCTCTGTAATCTCCAGAGTCCTCTAGAAGATTTTTCAAATAATCTGTAAGAGGGAAAGGAATATGATATTTAGTAAAATCAAGCACTAAGGAAAAAATCATTTTATCTTTCTTACTCAATACTCCAATCAGTCTTGTTGATTAACATATATGCAGTTCAATGTGTGCTAACTTTCTAAAAATGTGAAAGAATAAAACCCTCACATGCATTTGAAATCAGGACACAGGCTCAGAGGTAGAAAGAACAGCAGGGGTCACACTGGTCATTTTCAAGAGGAATCAGATTACTGAGCATTGGGTCTCAGCAGAGCCACAACCTCTTTGTGGCAAGAGCTAGAGACTAGAGATCCAGGACTAGAGATCCAAGTTTCCTGATGCCCAGTTCAGTGCTTTTAGTCCAACACAGAGGAAATGCCTTAATTTCAAATCAGAAGTATGTCCAGTACAAAATTCCAAGCATCTAGTAGACTGAGTGCCTAAGGGATTTGTCAATCTAGGAGTCTAACAATCAGAGAATAGCAGAGGAATACAATACATAAGTCTAGAGCAGTGGTTCTCAAATGGGGGTGAATTTGCCCACCAGGGGACATCTGGAAATGTCTGGAGACATTTCTGATTGTCACAACTGGGGAAAAGGGGGTACTGCTGGCATCTAGTGGCTACAGGCCAGGGATGTTGCTAAATAATCTACAAATGCACAGGACAGCCTACAACAAAGAATCATCCGACCCAGAATGTCAATAGGGCTGCAGTTGAGAAACTGGTCTAGATGAAGAAGGTCTTTAAATAAGCTACCTGGTATATAGTCATTATTGTAATAGAGAAAAAAATTAACACACTAGGTTATATTTCATAAGTCTTTAATACCAAGGGAATGCCATGGGATCTCAAAGTACTTCGTTCTCTGTTGAGGAATGTTGGATGGCTTCCCATTGCCTCTCAAAACAAATTTTGGAAAAAAAAAACAAAAAAACCCCAAAAACAAAAACCACACACATAAACCCCCCCCAAACAGAATCTGTTACCTAGAATTTAAATCCCCCCACTACATGACCCCTATTCACTTTTCTGATTTTTTTTCTCTACTACCTAACACAGGCCCTTTGTTCTGACCAAAGTCTGATTCTGCATAATGCCTTAGATGCTTCCCATGTGGTCCCTGGCTCCATACTTTTTGTCTCTAATGTTCCCTTCTACTGAATCCTTTTCTCTGTCTCTGCACATAAAAATTCTACTCCTGTATTTCAAGGTTCATCTCAAATTCCTCCCCTCTCATCAAACTTTCCATCTGAAAGAAATATTCTCTCCCTTTGAATAACAGATTACACAGTAGTTACTTTATGTCTTCTATCATTTTCTCGTGAGACTCAAAGCTCCTTGTGGGCAGGACCCATATCTGATTCATCTTTCTATTCCTGCAGCACTTAGTGAGGGCCTTTGCATACATGGGACAAGAAATGCTTAATTGGGGCACCTGGGTAGCTCAGTGGGTTAGGTTAAAGCCTCTGCCTTTGGCTCAGGTCATGATCTCAGGGTCCTGGGATCGAGTCCTGCATCAGGCTCTCTGCTCAGCAGGGAGCCTGCTTCCTCCTCTCTCTCTCTCTCTCTACCTGCCTCTCTGCCTACTCGTGATCTCTGTCTGTCAAATAAATAAATAAAATCTTTAAAAAAAAAAAAAGAAATGCTTAATGGATAAAAATATAAATAATTTTCTTAGGCCAGGATTGTGTTTAGGTCAAAGGCAATAAAGGCTAAAAGCAATCCTAATGCCAGTAGGAGTTGAGAAAATAAAAAGAATAAAGGCACAGCAAGAGACTGTATTTTTATCAGAATCAATCTCCATTCAGCAGTATTATGGAACAGGTGTAATTTCATGCATGGATTAATGAAGTCATGCTCAAAGACACAAAGGAAAACTTGGGTGTTAGTGTCAGCTATTTAAACTCAATAGATGACACACACACCCCCTACTGTTGAAACTCTGTACATCTTTGAGACAGTGATACAAGAACCTGTATGAGTCTAGACATGCACACTGTAAATATCCACCACTGGCAACAAGCCCTGGAGAGACACTGCGGATGAGGACATGAAGTTTCTGTGTGCCATGGGATAAGTTCCATCTTGCCAGAGACCATCACTAGCAATTCAGCTCTTAAAGCAATCTAAATGCACAAGTTGTACAGTATGCTACCAATCACACGGATAAGAAAAACACAAAAATTAACAAAATACCCTCTTAGACACTTAGACGACTTCGCTTTACCTGGAGATGAAAAATTAACTTAATCTCACTCTGACCCCACTTGGAATGCATTCCATTTATAAGCCATGTTCGGTGAGTCCAAATATTTAACTTTTCTACGAGAGTGACAGGGCTAAGGAGAAAAACCTACTCTTCTTACATGTTCTTCATATCTAGGCTGTCTCCTTGATCAAAAGTGATGTTCCTTAAAGCTTCTGGTCAGGTGAAGACTGTGGAAAGGAAAGCAAATTTACCTAAGTATCAGATTCACATCAAGTTCCTACTTTGTCTTTGACTTTTGTTCTTTAATAGAGAAGTATACCCAAGCAAACAGACACATTTCTCTAAACCAAGAGAGCTCTGTGGAAGATGTCCGTATTAGGAAATACTGACCTGAGAATCATGGGGCTGAGCCTGATAAGCCTGAGTTTCATTTTCATTCCCTGAGCTCAAGTTCAGCTGCTGCCTGCCATCCTGAACTTTCAGGAACAGAGTGGAAATACAAAATTGGCTGAGTGGAAAACCCACCGCTGACATTTTACAAAATCATGCTTTTAACCAAGGAGGTGCCCTATTTGCAGGGCACCTTGTTGCAGGATATCGTTTTGAGAACTTCTGCCTTTTCCAGGAAGACAAGACCCCCTCAGTTCAGAATCACTCAGTGCCTTAACTGCAGAATGAGAAGAATGTGACCGATCGGCCTCTGAGTCAGACGGGAGGAGCACTGAAACCACCAGCTGCCCCAGTGACTGCTATAACCCAGGTGAAACCCAGGAACAGAGACTAGACAGACACGCTTATGTGAGTCATAGGGAATTTTTACTTTGTACCATTTAGAACCTAGTATCCTGGATGAGTTTCCCAAGAAACAATGACAACAGAGTAGTCATTTTGATGTGCCATGTTAGACTTAACAGTATTCCACGACTTTCCTGCTTCTGCCAAACCAAACCAGGCATTTTTAAAAACCACTAATAAAAAAATGCTTCAAATGCTGTTAAGGTTATTTATATTAAGGGGAAAAAAAAGTTGACTACAGCAAGCATGGGCACCATAAAATGTACGTTCTGGCCACCAGGTGGCATCATTGATTAATAAAAGTTAATTAACCCCATTATCACCATTAGAAGCACAAAATTAAGCAAAACACAGCGTGTGCCTCAAGAGATATGCAAGTTAACTTTGTTGTCATATATGAGGCCCAGAATGAAAGAATAAGGACATAGCAAATACTACATCTTGTGAGAGGTCTAAGTTCCATGTATGTATTGGGTCCTCGTAAGTCTTATCACCCTGCTTACCTAATCAAAAAATAATCAACTAAAGCAGAAAACTGTTCAGAATTACATTAACCTTTCCTAAAAATGAGTCATCTGTGGGATTCTGGGACATTAATTCAACAACGGTCCGCCAGATTCCTGGATGGCGTGCTGAGAAACGGTTGGTGGCAGGGCACAGAGGAAATGAGCATACTGGACAGTAACATTCCAAAGTCCAGAGTTTTGAATTTGAGGACAGGATGTGTCTTGCTTTGTATCCCCTACATTTCTTCTTTCCTTCTTCAATATGTAATGAGATTAGTGACACATCCAGAATTATGGGATCCAGAGAAAAGCAAGTCTAGTCAATAAGCTCCTTTGCCAAAGATTCAAATTTTAAAAGAAGCAACTAAGAACAAGCCTGACTTCTGAAACAAAGTACAGATTATGTTAAATACCAAAAATAAAGGCCAGGTGTCATGTTGCAAGACACACTGCTGCCATCTTCAAAGCAGCCTGAGGAAGTGGTCAAGAGCCCTCACTGGGAGTGAGAGGATAGATTCTTAACCGTCCAGCTACCTTTAGTTGAGGGACGAGATTTTGGCCATGCCTTGTAGCATTTCTGTGTGTCAATATCCTCATATATAAAAGAAGTAAGGCGGACCAGACTGGAAAACTGTAATGATTAACATTCTAATGTATTATGAAGCATATATTTTTAAAAAGATTTTATTTGTTTATTTGTCAGAAAGAGAGAGCACAAGCAGGGAGAACAGGAGGCAGAGGGAGGAGCAGGCTCCCCACCTAGCAGGGAGCCGGATTCGGGCCTCAATCCCAGGACGCTGTGATCATGACCTAAGCTGAAGGCAGATGTTTAACCGACTGAGCCAGGCATCCCTATGAAGCATTTTTAAAAAAAAATTTAAAATGTATTATAGGAAATTTGGAAAACTAAATAATGAAGAAAACTCAAACTATGCACATCTCTCTAAAATAACTATCATGGGGGCACCTGGGTGGCTCAGTGGGTTAAGCCTCTGTCTTCGGCTCAGGTCATGGTCTCAGGGTCCTGGGATGGAGCCCTAAGTCGGGAATTTCTGCTCAGCAGGGAGCCTGCTTCCCCCTCTCTCTCTGCCTGCCTCTCTGCCTACTTGTGATCTCTGTGTCAAATAAATAAATAAAATCTTTAAAAAAATAACTATTATGATTTAAAAGTATTTCCTTCGGTTTTTATAAATTCTTAATTTTACTTAATTTTAATGACATGAAGGATTTTATAGCCCACTTAAAGTATTCTAGCCCACATATTCCCTCCCGCCCCAATAGCTAAATATTATCCCATGGCAGGGATATATTATTCCCTACTTAGGTACCCTATTAGATTTTCAGCTCATTTTAAAGTTATCTCGTTTTGGCTATTATAAATAAGATGGACTATATATCCTACTTTGCCCATAATGATTCTGCCATATACCTACTGCCCACACATAACTATAAAATAGTAATCTTTGCACTCTTGAAAGTTACTGGTCTTGAATAATAAACTGTGTAATCATTTTAATTATAAGTAAACTGATCAGAATCTTAATATATTTGTTTTTTTCCATAGTTCAGACTATTTCCTGATCAGCGAGAATAAAGGTTTCTTTTTAAATACTCATAAGCAGGGGTGCCTGGGTGGCTTAGTCGGTTAGGTGTCTGCCTTTGGCTCAGATCATGATCCCAGCATCCTGGGATCATGCCCTACATCGGGCTTCCTGCTCCGTGGGGAGTCTGCTTCTCTCTTTCCCTCTGCCTACCGCTTTGCCTACTTGTGCTCTCTCTGTCAAATAAATAAATAAAATCTTAAAAAAAAAATACTGACAAATATTTAGCATGAGAAACCTTCCCTAAAGGGATATACCAATTTAAAATATCATTATAAATAAATGAGAATATCAATTTCACCAAAATGATCCAGTTATGTGTACTGTAGTTTTTTACTGCTGATGTAGCAGGGTGAACTGAAACCCTGTTTTAATTGAGATTTATGATTCAGAGGATGCCACTGTGTATTTATTATGCATTTTCTGAGGGAATTGTTTGCTCCTATGTTTAGTCCATATTATCTATGGGAGTTTTAAAATTCTTAGATTCTTAGTGAAAAAACAATTTTTATTATTTTTGCTACTAATATATTTTCTGATGTATGTTTATCTTTTAATTTTGATTGTATTTTAAGCCTTTATAATGTTCTTATTATTTAGAATAGTGGAAAAGTATCAACATTTTCCTTTATAATTTCTTTATTTTTCTGGGCTTAGAAAATCATATCTCCTCCTTTCTCTATCCTTAGAGTTTTAATAAAGAATAAATTCTATTTTTTCCTGTTTTTACTATAGTTTACTGCTTTATATCTAGTTTTTACTTTAATTAAGGCTTTTTATTTTAAGAGCAGTTTCACATTCACAATAAAACTGAGGGGAAGGAACAGAGATTTTCCACACACTTCCTGCCCCCACACATGCACAGCCTCTCCCATTATCAACATCCTCCACCAGAATGGTACATTTACTACAGCTGAAGAACCTGTACTGACATTTCATTATCACCCAGAGTCCATAGTTGGGTTGTACATTCTAGAAGTCTGGACAAAGAAAAAATGACACATACCCATCATGTGGTATCAAACAGATTATTTTCCCTGCCCTAAAAATCCTCTGTGCTCTGCCTATTTATATTTAATTTTGATTTTTAGTGTATCTACTGACATATGAATCTTAACTAATTTTTCAAATTTTAACAGGTTATTCAATAAACAGTCCTTTTTTTTTTTCTTACCGTCTTATACTTCCTACTTTGTCATACATTAGATTCTTATAAACAGGGTGTTTTTTAAGTCACCTCCCTATTCTAATAATAGAATAATAATTATTATTTTTCAAAAAAATAGGTCTATTCTTGCAATGGTATTATGCATTTTTAATTGTTGATGTTTATTTATATTTTATTTATCTGTTTGTCAGAAGGAGAGAGAGTGCACACACACACAAGCAGGGGGAGCGGCAGGCCGAGGGAGAAGCAGGCTCCTCGCAGAACAAGACGCCTGACACGGTACACGATCACGACCTGAGCCGAAGGCTGAGGCTTAACTGACTGAGCCACCCAGGTATTCCAGGAAAAGGTTTTGCTCTCATAAAACTTCTATATCTTAGCAGGAAAGGACACACAATTATTACTGTATTTACTATGTGGTCAGCACCAAGCAGGTCACTTAGACCGGCTCAGACTCAGTCTTGGCATAGTCAAGCCCCACTTAAAGAAGTTCTTATCTATATTTGGTTCTTACCACCTCTTTGTTGGTAAACAAAGAGCAAATTTAGGTTTAGGGAGACAAGCATATTTTATTTTACTCCCCAAAGAACAGACAAGAGAAGAATAAAGCAAATATAAACACCAAAGTGAATTCAAATTTGACTGAATGTCAGTGTTTCTTCAAGTGGAACAGTTCCTGATGTAAGCCCATGACTCTGACAAACACTTAAGAGGAAAACTCTTCAGCAACACAGTCAGCTTGCTAGATCTTTAGCGAGGCAAGTCCCAGCAACAGAGGCATTTGGCTACCTGTAGGGAATCTGAGTTAAATGTACAAAGAGAACTGGGACAAGAACAACTTTGTAGGTATGCCTATGGGTACGATTCTGGGGATCTGCAGCCCTGGATGGGCAAAACACACACACACAAAATAGTATTTTCACTAACCTCTAAGTGAAATACAAAATTTCCCTGCATTATGAATGTAGGGAACAAACCAGCATATCATCAATGATATCAGTGGCTTTACCACCAGAGAAGGCGTACATTTTTTTATATCACATTTACAGATGTTGCAGACTTCTCAAAATATTGTTTACCATCACCACTATAAGAAGTCATGGGAGTTCTTAGATCCACCACCGGATCTTCTTATTTAATGCATTACTAAAGCAGCCCATGTATTACTATGTAACACTTTCAAACTATTTTAATAACTGTATTTCAGGCCAACTGGTTTCCATTTAGTCTTATGTATTTTATTCTGTAACTTAAAAAATTATTCTAAGGGATCCATAGGCCTCACCAGATTGCCATGGGGACCCAGGCCAAAAAAGGTTAAGAACCTCTGATCTATAGAGAAAGTGAGATTATATTTAAAAGTTATAGCTGAATAGATCAGGTAGATAAGACATGGTTATATCCTAAAGTCTTTCCATAGTACTAAATAGTTATTTATTTCCACAACACCAAAATATATCATGGATATAATTTATTAAGTATCATCCCTCAAAATACCTTGTTCACAACTACAATTAAGAATTAATTGCAACAGGGGCACCTGCGTGGCTCACTCAGTTACTCATCTGCTTTCGGCTCAGGTCATCATCCCAGGGTCCTGGGATAGAGCACTGCATTGGGTTCCCTGATCAGCAGGGAGTCTGCTTCCCCCTCTGCCCTTACCCTCCTTTGTGCCTACTTGCTCACGCTTTCTCTCCCTCTCTCGTAAAAATAAATAAATAAAAAATCTTTAAAAAAATTAATTGCAACAGAAACAAGAGCTGACCTAATAACAAAGGGAATTCTGAGTATCATCACCCTCCCATGTCACATGGATGGAACTGGCTTACATCAGGGTCTTTGGGTTCTTCAGAAAAAAAATTCCTTGGCTGGTGCCTGGGACAGCCCTACCTTCCACCAAGTTCTGCCCTAGAGAAAGTGTTAGAATGGCTTTTGCTATAGACAATTAGCCCTGGGTTAGAAAGCAAATACTTACTAGAGCACAAGTTTCATTTTTCAGTAAGGATTTTTTCAAAAGTCATACACTAATATGATTCTGACCTTTTCTTGAATCTGCTTATTAGTCCGTTCATAGCTCAAATTAATAGCTTCAGAACACTCTAACAGATGTTTTTAATATCCCATTTTCTACCAACATGGGAAATCCTGGATTTCTAAAACCTAGAGGGAGTTAATACCATCCCAGACTGAAGGCAAAGATTACAGGAAAAGTAATATAATATGTCGTTAGTCACTTACAACATAAATATTTTGAACAAGATCAAAGAAAACTACCTGATCCAAATTTAATCAAAGTTCAAAGGACTGTTTCCCCCCCTAAATATAGAAATGGAAAAGATATTTCAGAGGAATTTTTAAATTATGTTTTTCATTTTATTTTCTTGACATGATCCTTACTGGTTCAACTTTTTTCAACACCAGTGTAGTAACTTTCCACAAATAAAAGCTTTTTGTTGTTGTTGAAAAAATTTATCCTGCCTATAACAGAGATAAAAAAAGATCTAAAGATCTATGATAGTCATCTCTGGATGGCAGAAGATAAAGAAGGACTTTGTTTTTATAATACTTATATATTTTTTAAAAGGCATAAAAGATCCCTTTAAAGAAAAAAAGTGACCCTTATAAAAACAAATCCTCAAAATATACTCACTCAAGAAAGTGATGAGATCAGTTTAATTTTCAGGACTTAAGAAGAGGAAGGAAGGAGGCTTTGGAGGAAGCTTGAGTGGTTGGGCGTGGCCCTAAAGAGGAGGACTACACATTCCATCAGAACAAGGAGCACCTTTGGTGTTTGCCAGTGTATACAGGTGTCCAGCTCAAGGTCAGCCCATGTGGTGATTAATGAAAGAAAGAATCTGGCCTTGAGGACAGGTTTCAGGAGAGAGTAAAAAAAACTACTTTTTTTAAAAAAAGTATTTATTTATTTGATAGAGAGAGAGTGTGTGCACACAAGCAGGGAGAGCAGCAGGCGGAAGGATAGGGAAAAGCAGGGCCCCTCACAGAGCAGACAGCCCGAAATGGGACTCCATCCTAGAACCCTGGGATCGTAATCTGAGCTGAAGGCAAATGCTTAACCGAACGAGCCACTGCGTCGTGCTATAAAAAACTACATTTAAGGGGCGCCTAGGTGGCTCAGTGGGTTAAGCCTCTGCCTTCGGCTCGGGTCATGGTCTCAGGGTCCTGGGATCCAGCCCCACATCGGGCTCTCTGCTCAGCAGGGAGCCTGCTTCTCCGTCTCTCTCTGCCTCCCTCTCTGCCTACTTGTGATCTCTCTCTCTCTCTATGTCAGATAAATGAATAAAATCTTTAAAAAAAAAAAAAAACTACATTTAAGCTACATTTAAAACATCACATTAGGGGCACCTGGGTGGCTTAATCAGTGAAGCGTCTGCCTCTGGCTCATGTCATGATCCCAGGGTACTGGGATCAAGCCCTGTGTCAGGCTCTCTATTCAGCAGAGAGCCTGCTTCTTTTCTCTCTGCCTGCTACTCTGCCTATTCATCCTTGCTCTCTGTCAAATAAATTAATAAAATATTAAAAAAAGAAAAAAGGGAAAGAAAACTACTACAGCTAGAACAAAGGAAAACAAGGTTTGGGAAATTCTGGGTTAAAACCTATGGCCCTCATAGTGAATAATAAGGTTCCCCCCCCCGCCCCCGTAAATTAAGACTTTATTATTATTATTTTTTAGATTATTTATTTAGTTATTTATTTATTAGAGAGAGAGCGAGCACAGGCAGACAGAGAGGCAGGCAGAGGCAGAGGGAGAAGCAGGCTCCCTGCTGAGCAAGGAGCCCGATGTGGGACTCGATCCCAGGACGCTGGGATCATGACCCGAGCCGAAGCCGCTTAACCAACTGAGCCACCCAGGCGTCCCAAGACTTTATTTTTTTTAAAGTGATTTTATGTTCACATCAAAATTGAGAGGAAGGCATAGAGATTTCCCATATACCCCCTTCCCTAGATTTGCACAGCTTTCCCCACTATCAATATCTCCCACCAGAGTGGTATATTTGTTAGAATGGATAACACAACACAACCCCCTCAAAGCCCATGGTTTACATTATGGTTTACTCTTGGTGTTGAACATTCTCTGGGTTTAGACAAATGACAAGTATCTCCCATTATGGTAGGGAGAGTAAGTTTTCAACCTTCCTAATAAGCAGAATAAAAGTAGCTCTGTGAGACAACAGAAAAAATATATATTGGCCTCTGCTCCCAATTCCTGGTGTAGAGCTCCTAAAACCCTTGGAATTTTGTAAGTGATAAGAGCAGGAGGAGCACCTTTTGTCCTAACATTTGGCCTTTGACCCTAGCTCTGACAGAACTAAATCTCCTGGAACTTTTTAGGTGATAGGAATGTCTTTTGTTCTAATGAGGCAACTCTGGGTGGGCTGCTGAATCGCTCCTGAATCGCTCCTGAGTCGCTCCCAGATAAGGGCTGGTCACCAGAAAGATCAAGCCATGATTATAAACTTGAAACTTTTAGCCCCATTCTCCACTCTACAGGAAGGGGAAAAGACTAGAAGTGGAGTTAATACTGGATCATGACCACGTGATGGAGCCTCCATAAATGTCCCCAAGTACACAGTTTAAAGCTTCTGGTCACTGAACACGTGGAGGTGCTGGGAGACTGGTGTCCACAGAGGGCAGGGAAGCTCCCAGATCTCTTCCACATACCTTGCCCTATGCATCTCTTCCATCTAGATGTTCACTTGTAACCTTCATCCTATCCTTTTGTGATGAACCAGAAAATGCAAGTGTTACTGAGTAACACTCAGAGTATGAGCCATTCTAGCAAATTACCAAATCCAAGGAAGGGATTAGGAGAGCCCAGATTTATAGCCGGTTGAACAGAAATTACAGGGGACAGCCTGGGACTTGTGAATGGCATGTGAAGTTTGCAGGGGGGCAGTCTTGTGGGACTGAGCCCTTAACTCCCTAGAACCCGACACT
>RCUC01162648.1:0-53361 GCA_003697995.1 Taxidea taxus jeffersonii | reverse complement strand
ATCAAGATCAAAAGCTTTTGCACAGCAAAGGATACAGTCAACAAAACCAAAAGACAACTGACAGAGTGGGAAAAGATATTTGCAAACGACATATCAGATAAAGGGCTAGTATCCAAAATCTACAAAGAGCTTAGCAAACTCAACACCCAAAGAACAAATAATCCAATCAAGAAATGGGCAGAGGACATGAACAGACATTTCTGCAAAGAAGACATCCAGATGGCCAACAGACACATGAAAAAGTGCTCCACATCACTGGGCATCAGGGAAATACAAATCAAAACCACAATGAGATACCACCTCACACCATTCAGAATGGCTAAAATGAACAAGTCAGGAAATGACAGATGCTGGCGAGGATGTGGTGAAAGGGGAACCCTCCTACACGGTTGGTGGGAATGCAAGCTGGTGCAACCACTCTGGAAAACAGCATGGAGGTTCCTCAAAAAATTGAAAAAAAAACTACCTTATGACCCAGCAATTGCACTACTGGGTATTTACCCTAAAGATACAAACGTAGTGATCCAAAGGGGCACGTGTACCCGAATGTTTATAGCAGCAATGTCCACAATAGCCAAGGTATGGAAAGAACCTAGATGTCCATCAACAGATGAATGGATAAAGAAGAGGTGGTATATATATACAATGGAATACTATGCAGCCATCAAAAGAAATGAAATCTTACCATTTGCGACGACATGGATGGAACTAGAGCGTATTATGCTTAGCGAAATAAGTCAACTGGAGAAAGACAACTATCACATGATCTCTCTGATATGAGGAAGTGGAGATGCAACGGGGTTGGGAGTTAAGGTGGTAGGAAAAGTAAAAATGAAACAAGATGGGATCGGGAGGGAGACAAACCAAAAGAGACTCTTAATGTCATAAAACAAACTGAGTGGGGTGGGGGCGAGAGGGGTTGGGAGAGGGTGGTGGGGTTACATTATATGTTTAAATAAAGCTTAAATAAAAAAAAAAAGTTCCCAAGAGAGCGAACCTGAGCAGATTACTTAGCCCTGCACCGTGCAAGGGTGGTGCAATTCTCCCTTGGGCAAAGACACTTGAGAATCACTACAAAAGCCCCCCCCCCCCCAGAAGATCGGCAAGAAATCCCACCCAGACCAAGCTCACTTATCAAGGAGAACAGCGGAATTCCAGAGGAGGGGAAAGCAAAGCATGGAATTCATGGCTTTCTCCCCATGATTCCTTAGTCATGCTAAGTAAATTAATTTATTTTATTTTATTTTTTCTTATTCTAATTTTTTTAACTTTTACTCTTTCCTCTCTTAACGTTTTTAAACTAGTCTCTCCTAACAATACCTTTCATTAAAAAAATCTTTTTGAACCTTCATTATTATAGATATATTTTATCCTTCACTGTAGCTAAGTTTATTTTTTGTATACACATAAGGCTTTTTCTTCTAAAAAAATTCTGGGATACAACTTCTTCTACTAGATCAAAATATACCCTAAATCTAGCACAGGGCTTTGTTTAGTATCCAGCCTCAGCAAATTCTCTCCACTTTCTTTCTCTTTCTTTTCCCAACCAACTTATCTTATCAACTCCTTTGTTAGAATTTTTTTTAATTTTCATCTTTACAGTCATATTCCATCCCTTCATCATTTTTAGCCTTATTGTGTGTGTGTGTGTGTGTGTGTGTGTGTGTATGTATACATATATATATGTATATATGTATACATATATATATGTTTTTTGTTCTTTAAAATTTTGGGAGGTAGTTTCTTCTAAGAGACCAAAGTACTCCCCCCGCGATTTGGGGTCTCTTCTGATTTAGTTAACACACATTTTTCTGGAGCCTTTGCCACCCTTTTAGTATTTTATTCTCTCCTTCATATATTCTTTTTTTTTAAAGGTTTTATTCATTTATTTGACAGACAGAGATCACAAGTAGGCAGAGAAGCAGGCAGAGAGAGGAGGGAGCAGGCTCAATGCTGAGCAGAGAGCCCGATGTGGGGCTCGATCCCAGGACCCTGGGATCATGACCTGAGCCAAAGGCAGAGGCTTTAACCCACTGAGCCACCCAGGTGCCCCTCTCCTTCATATATTATTATCTAGATAAAATGACAAGGCGGAAAAACTCATCCCCCCCCCCAAAAAAAAGAACAAGAGACAGCACCAAAGCCTAGGGACCTAATCAATATGGACATTGGTAATATGTCAGATCGAGAGTTCAAAATGACAACTCTCAAGGTGCTCACTGGGCTCAATAATA
Organism: Taxidea taxus jeffersonii; assembly: GCA_003697995.1. Taxonomy (NCBI): domain Eukaryota; kingdom Metazoa; phylum Chordata; class Mammalia; order Carnivora; family Mustelidae; genus Taxidea; species Taxidea taxus. The sequence continues at coordinate 51,127 of RCUC01162648.1, read as the reverse complement.
GCCAAAGGATTGTTAAAAGGAAAGACAAAGTTGGTGACATCACAATTCCAGACTTCAAGCTCTATTACAAAGCTGTCATCATCAAGACAGCAAGGTACTGGCACAAAAACAGACACATAGATCAATGGAACAGAATAGAGAGCTCAGAAATAGACCCTCAACTCTATGGTCAACTAAACTTTGACAAAGCAGGAAAGAATGTCCAGTGGAAAAATGACAGTCTCTTCAACAAATGGTCTTGGGAAAATTGGACAGCCACATCCAGAAAAATGAAACTGGACCACTTCCTTACACCACACATGAAAATAGACTCAAAATGGATGAAGGACCTCAATGTGAGAAAGGAATCCATCAAAATCCTTGAGGAGAATATAAGCAGCAACCTCTTTGACCTCAGCCGCAGCAACTTCTTCCTAGGAACATCGCCAAAGTCAAAGGAAGCAAGGGCAAAAATGAACTATTGGGACTTCATCAAGATCAAAAGCTTCTGCACAGCAAAGGAAATAGTTAACAAAACCAAAAGACAACTGACAGAATGGGAGAAGATATTTGCAATCAACATATCTGATAAAGGGCTACTATCCAAAATCTATAAAGAACTTATGAAACTCAACACCCAAAGAACAAATAATCCAATCAAGAAATGGGCAGAGGACATGAGCAGACATTTCTGTAAAGAAGACATCCAGATGGCCAACAGACACATGAAAAAGTGCTCCACATCAGTTGGCATCACGGAAATACAAATCAAAACCACAATGAAATACCACCTCACAACAGTCAGAATGGTTAAAATTTACAAGTCAGGGAATGACTGATGCTGGAGAGGATGCAGAGAAAGGGGAACACTCCTACACTGTTGGTGGGAATGCAAGCTGGTGCAGCTACTCTGGAAAACAACATGGGGGTTCCTCAAAAAGTTGAAAATAGAGCTACCCTATGATGCAGCATGTAAATACACACTACTGGGTATTTACCCTAAAGATACAAATGTAGTGATCCAAAGGGGCACGTGCCCCTGAATGTTTATAGCAACCATGTCCACAATAGTCAAACTATGGAAAGAACCTAGATGTCCATCAAGAGATGAATGGATAAAGAAGATGTGGCATATAAACATACAATGGAATACTATGCAGCCATCAAAAGAAATGAAATCTTGCCATTTGCGATGATGTAGATGGAACTGGAGGGTATTATGCTTAGCGAAATAAGTCAGTCAGAGAAAGATAATTATCATAGGATATTCCTAATATGAGGAAGTAGAGAGGCAACATGGGGGGTTTAGGGGGTAAGAAAGGAATAAATGAAACAAGATGGGATAGGGAGGGAGACAAACCATAAGAGACTCTTAATCTCATAAACTGAAGGTTGCCAGGGGGAGGGGGTTAAGGAGAGGGTGGTGGGGTTATGGACATTGGGGAAGGTTTGTGCTATGATGAGTGCTGTGAAGTGTAAACCTGGTGATTCACAGACCTGTACCCCTGGGGCTAATAATACATTATATGTTAATAAAATTTTTTAAAACTATATATAGGCTACAATATGCCATAATCAGAGGACAAAATCTTGTCTAGAAAAAATGCTTTCATTATAAATGAGAAGGCATTAATATCCTTAATAAATGAAGAATCTTAAAAAGAATAAGAAAAACAAACAGCTCATTAGAAAAGTAGTTTATTATAGATAAGAAAAACTTTGGGACAATAAAGATATGACTTCACACTTCATTTATGATCAGGGATTATTAAAAAAATAAGAATGGGCTGCATTGTATCACCACTTAATTGAACAAAAATGGGTGAAAGTGATAGTATCCTGTTATTGACTACATGTAAATATAGATTTTTATTAAAAATAAAAAAAATCTATTAGTATCTGTAATTGAACATAAAAATAAGATTAGAGATCTAAAAGACCTCGGGCTTTCCACTCTACTACTATACCAGTTTTAACACAGGTATTCATCAGTATATGCAAAGGTGGGGGTGGAGATTATTTTATTTCAATGCTCTGAACACAGTCTGCCTAATTGGTGAATTGCAGACACTGAACTTGTTATCTGAACACTGGGTCATTCTATGGCCCTGCTAATTCCACACTTATCTCAATGGTAAATTAATTAACATTTTTGGGGCACCACTTTTCTGATTGTTCTGGGAGGAACATAAAATGTGTCACTTTTCTACTTTACAAATGTGAACAGATGTTAATTATCTACAATATGCCTCAAGTAGTCTAAGGACAGCACTATGTAGAACAACACAGAACTGAAGGAATTTCTAAAGAGAAGCAGAGTAAAGGAAGAAAAAAAAATGAGGAAATCTGTGTACTAGCTGAACTGAAAGTTTTAAAAGATGGCAAAGATATTTATCCAATAATTTCTGTAATTTCAATGCAGTTGCTACCAAAAAAAAAAAAAACCACCCATAAAATCATTACTAAATGTTACATGGTAGACAGATGGTATTCTCTTAACAGTATAGCAAAAGTTCATGAATGGAAGACTAAGTGTTATTTATGTTGGCAGGGATACTAAAAAAATATGGACACTTCCTATTTAAGGCAAACATTTCAAGAGAAGACCAGATTGCTCAGTTCTGATTTTTCAACTACAACGAAGATGAACTGTGGGTGTTTTCACTTTTCCTTTGGGGAAGGGCATAGGTCAGAGGGCTCCCCAATCATTCCTTATTTGCACAGGATTTTGATTTATCTTCTGGCCTGAACTGTTAGATGTCATTGATTTCACAACAACTTACTATGATCACATTGTGAGTAACTGGCAATGTCTTGATTTATATACGGTAAACCGAACAATGAGCATGGCACATCATAAAGCATCTAGAATTATGTCATCCATTTCCTTGGGGGCAAAATCAGTACAACTACATAATAGAAATATTTTACTCTAAGGACCTTACAAAGAAGATGTTTCATTTGATTCCAACATTTGCATTATGGAAAATATTCATGATTCATTTAATATTTATATAGTAACTTTATCTAAGGAAAGTGTTTTCATGACATAATTATTTTCAGAACAGTTAAAAGCAAGTTTTATTAATAGAGAGTTCACATTGTATTTGATAGCAAGGCTAACACTGGAGCCCAGGTTGCTGGTCTCTTAAGCAGTATTCTATGCCACAGTTAATTCATTCCTTCTTCAACTAGATGATAAATACTATGTGCCAAACACTGTGAAAACAGTACACAGCTTTGGAATCTAAGAGTTCTAGTTTTGAAAATGAGCCTAATCCTTACTAAATGCACGACCAAACTTTCTTTCATATGAGTATTTACCATCCTGGGTTGTTTTGAAATGGAATGCTGTAACTAGGCAAAGTGTCTAGTATATTATAGGTATTAATAAACGCAAAGGAGGAAGAAGAAAGGAGAAGCAAGAGAACTAGCCAAAGAAAATAAAACTAAGTGGAAAAGTAAGGAAAAGATTATGTGTTCCTGGCTTTAACTCCTTTACTATAACTGCATTTTTCTTTCCTATTTCCCCAATTCCAAAACACAACCATAACAGAAGGCCACATTGGTATTGATAAAACCATTTATCCTAAGTTGGCAAAGAGCCAGTGACAGTCTATTCAACCCTTCTTAAAACTATGTTTTGCCTGAGACTTCTCTGCTTCCTTCTTCCTGATGTTGGCTGTTGCCTTCACTTCCATCATTCTTTGCTTCTGGTATTCTTTCCTTTCATTCCTCCTTCTCTTCTTTGATATCTCCTCTTTGTTCTCCTGTCTTCTTTCCTGAAAGTTCTATCCTATGAATTTAATCCTTTTTTCTCTATATATGTATTTTCCCCATGATCTCATCCATTCATATAACTTCAGCAGTTCAAAATTCCTCATCTTTAATTCATCATTCCGCAGCACTCCATTTCCAACTTTCTCATGGTATTTCATGTGAAGTAACTTATATTGGTCCATAACTGCACAGGATAGCTTTCATTTTCCCTCCAGATCACTCTCCACTATGCTAAGTGCCCTGGGAAGCAGACCTGAATAGATGACCTGAAAAGCTCTCTTGACGTCTGGCTTCTGGTTGTACTTGGTCAATGTGGAACCGCAGCAAAAGACCAGAAGGAGGAGAATAAGGCCATAATACTTCCCTTGGGGTTGTTACAAACTGGCTCTCCCTCTCTACTAAAGGCTCTCTGATCAAACAATTCTCCCCTGAGATATGATAAGGTCTCTGCCCCACATCATTTTAGACCTAGGTGTGGTGATGTTCCTATTTCTAATAAATCCCAAATAACTGCATTATGTACTCCTTCTGATTTCCACACCCCCCCAACTATTCAGAGCTTTGAAAATAGTCCCTTTATTAAACTCTTCAAATTATTCAGATTGAATGTGCCATTTGTTTCCCATATAAACCCTGGCTAACCCTCCAATTCCCTCTCATTAACCCAGGGACTAGAGAATTGTAATGAAATCAGAACTCATCTTCCCCTTATCTCTCTCTGCCTAATTCCTGACAGACCACATTTCTTAAACCATTGTGCCAAACCTATTCTTCTTCCCTCAAACTCTTTTAGGGATACCACATTGCCAGCCAAATGAGTCTGGGTATTTCACCTAATATTTAGCCACTCTGCAGTAAGACCTCCCTATCTTTCTAACTTCATTCCCCACTACTTCTCCAAGTGTATCTTAGTATCTGGAGGCATTTAACTATTTGCTATTCCAAAATATAGACCACTTTCCATGGTTACAGCTTTGTTCATGCTCTTCTTTTTCCAGCACATTTATTTCCGCCAAAAAAATCTTCTCTCTTCATGTCCATCTTAAATGCCATCTTTTTCATCAATCTCAATTACATGAACTACTTTCTGACTTTTAAACTCCATTTAAATTATTTGTACTTTTCTTATTTATTTGGTCTTAATTACAATTATTTGTGTTCTTATCAAATCTTCGCTATGGGCTTCTTGAAGTTAAGGTCCATATCGTGCCCCATTATTTTAGGGAAGGGGTGGTGGGACAGAGGGAAAGGGAAAATCTTAAGCAGATTCCACACCCACTGTGGAGCTCAGTGTAGGAATCAATTTCACAGTCCTGAGTTCATGACCTGAGCTGAAATCAAGAGTTGGATGCTTAACCAACTGAGCCACACAGGCAACCCTTTTGCCCCATTTTTAGTATCTGTTGTATACAGAGTACTATGTTAAATAACTGTTGAATTGAAACAGAAAGTTAAAATTTTTCATAATATTATCATATGTTACATATATATTTCTAAGTCCTCATGCCACTAGCCAAAAATTATGGAAAGTATGCTAAAATACATTATATAAATATGTCTCCTTATATTCTTGACCTGGCTCTTGATAAAATACGTATCTCTTTAGCAGTTGCATGATTGTGTCATACTTTATTTCTCTATTTGTAGTTTTGCATCTATGTATATAGTGGAAAAAAAAAGAAATTTACTCATCCAATCTATTATTGCATATCACATGCAGCAAGAAATCATATGGAACTTTGCTATACCGGATTTCATCCCACATGTCATGTAGGAAGCTGGGGAGAGTGCTGTCACAAAGACTAGCTAAATGTCAAAAATCCAAAATGCCAACTTTTATGACTCAAGATGAAAGGGTAGTATCTGTTGGCCTACTTGCTACCCAATGTATACTAGGTCATTGCTGCTCAGAATCAGGGCAGAACAAGAATAGAACTTCTAACTTCCCAACAAAGAAGGAGAAAGCTATACTCAGCCCACTTCTAATGTAACTCTTTCATTTCCATGTCAGCCATCTTGTCTAAAGTCAGATTGTTGGAAGCTGGTCTGGTATAACAAAACAGAGTATTGGAGGATCTTAGAGATAAGATGGTTAATTTCTCTGTTTATTGGCTCATTCACCAATTCATTCAATTACTCATTTAATAAGAATTTGTGAAGGGCCTACGATGTACCAGTCATGGCAAATCAGCAACTAATAATGAAATAAACTAAAAACATCGTTAAAAAATGCTTCATGGAACTCACAATCTAGTTGGAAAGGAACAGGGTTCAAATCTTTTCTTTTAAAAAAAGAAGTCTAGGGGCACCTGGGTGGCTCAGTGGGTTAAAGCCTCTGCCTTCAGCTCAGGCCATGATCCCAGGGTCCTGGGATCGAGCTCCACATCAGGCTCTCTACTTGGCAGGGAGCCTGCTTTGTCGCCTGCCTCTCTGCCTACTTGTGATCTCTGTCTGTCAAATAAATAAATAAAATCTTAAAAAAAAAAAAAAAAGAAGTCTAGAAGACAACATTGTTTCTCACCCCTACTTTTTATTAAAAAAACCCCTACTTTTTATTAAAAACTAAATATGTTAAGGTACATATATGTTATAAACATTCTTACCTGTTCATATATTTTTTAAAGATTTAATTAATTTATTTGACAGACAAAGATCATAAGTAGGCAGAGAGACAGGCAGAGAGAGAGGAGGACCTGTTCATAATTTCAAATGACATTTTATATAATGGGATTTTATGTAAGATAAATTTTATAGAGAGATATAATTTAATATCATATATTGGATATTATGTATATCATTATATAAAATGATAAAATGATGAATGAGTTTCTTGGGAAATTACAATTTTGACTGTTAGGTAGTAAATAATTTGCTGCTTCATCATCTAAAGCATCTTCATGAGACTCTTGTGTTCCCAAGAGCAGGGTTTAGAAACCTGTTCCACTACTTCATGTGCCTCTTTGATCACATTATTAATATCCTTTTGAGAGTGAGGATATTACTTATGACTTCTTCATGACTTCTGTTTGTTTTTTTAAAACCAAGACACAGAAGCTGGGAAGAATCTTGGATAAAGATTGCCGCTGAGTCTACATGAATGAGGAGTTCAGTGGTCCAGAAGGATGTGAATTCAAGAAGCAATGGTTAATTGTTTGATCTGGTCCTTAGAGAAGGCTCACAATGCAATGGTTTAGGTGCCACATCAAATTAGAAATTGCATGGTTCTTGTTATCTAGAAAACTAAAGTTCTCTACTGGTCTTTGTTTAGAAACAGAATCCTCAAGTGTACCAGCTTTCATTTACTTTCACTGTTTTACACAGAAGCAATACAAAGCTTTTCTTCACAGGGTGGACACCCTGAATAACTTAATTGAATGTCAGGAGCAGTGACTCCCCAGAGAGGACTCTATTTCAGTTGAATGACCTTTAGAGACTTCATGGCTGCCTGAGGGCCAGACCTAAAACAGCAAAAGATCCTGTTTGTGCCTGGTTTCTGAAAATAGCTTACCTGAACCTTCAGTTTTGATCTAATAGAGAGAGTAATCATTCCTGTCTATGAAGTTACATTGTCACCAAAAGCAGAGTTCAGTTTCAAAGAGTTCAAAAAAGTCTGAAAGGAGAAAAAGAAGGAAAAGGATAGAGAATAACATAAATGATGAGAGAATATTAAAAAATTATAAGAAGAATTATGTAGAGAAACAATGTCATTTCTAAATACTATATGAAGAGAATAAAGAGATAATAATGCCTACTGTATATGAAAATAAATCAAAGGAAAATAAAGCAGTAAGTAACACTCAACTTACTGCCTGAAAAGTGACAACCATAGCAAGAGGAACAAACACTTGTTGACATTTTATACCTGGCACATGGACTTTCCAAAATTCCTTTTACTATATATTTTTTCATCAAACCTTTGTACTCAAGGACCATGGCTGCATCATGTTATGAAAACAAGATAGGAGAAGAATTTCAGCTAATAATAATAACTTCATGGGAGGAAAAGTGTTTAGGCAAAGCAAACTATTCTGTTGCAGAAGAATCTTTTTCATCATTTTATGGAGACAAAGAAAAAGTTGAAACATAAGCAATGGCTACTGATCTTTCATCTTAGAGTTCTGATCTGTCTCTGCAATTGCTTCAAAAACAGCTTAATGCAAAGAGAAACAGAAGTAGGAATATACTATCACTAATGACAAAAATCAAAGTGTCTTATTTGTTAAGCAGATATCACATAAGAAGTTTGAAGGCCTCTTCTAAATGGAGTCAGTGGCTTGGTCTCTTCTAATGTTCTTAGTTTTTGCAGTAGTCTGCAACCATGCCATGGAAATCATGTCAAAAGAGTTTGCTGTTCTTACCTGAAGCCTCTGCCTCAGGCATTGGACAAGTGTGAATACAGGTATATACATTGACTGTATCCTCCCACAAAATTCATATGTGGAGGTCCTAACCCCCAGTACTTTAGAATGGAGCTGAAGCCTCTGCCTCAGGCATTGGACAAATGTGAATACAGGTATATTCATTGATTGTATCCTCCCACAAAATTCATATGGAGGTCCTAACCCCTAGTCCTTTAGAATATGACCTTACTTGGTAAGAGGACCATCTACTTAAGATGAGACTGTGCTGGAACAGGGTGGGCCCCTAATCCAATATGACTGATACTCATATAAAAAGAAGAAATTTGAGGGGCGCCTGGGTGGCTCAGTGGGTTAAAGCCGCTGCCTTCGGCTCGGGTCATGATCCCAGGGTCCTGGGATCGAGCCCCGCGTCGGGCTCTCTGCTCTGCGGACAGCCTGCTTCCTCTTCTCTCTCTCTGCCTCTCTGCCTACTTGTGATCTCTGTCTATCAAATAAATAAATAAAAAATCTTTAAAAAAAAAAAAAAGAAGAAGAAATTTGAACACAGATATGCACACAGGGAAAACACTATGTGAAAATAAGAGTTCATAAGGTCACAAGCCATGGCAACTACCAGAAACTAGGAAAGAGGTCTGGTACTGATCCTTCCAGGGAGCCTTTAGAGTATAGTGTAATTCTGCCAACACCTTTATCTTGGATTTCTACCCTCTAGAACTGTGAAACAATAAATTTATCTTGCTTAAACTGCTCAGTTTGTGGTACTAGAAACTTAAATATAATGGGGTTATATATACTCAGTTATATAAATAAATTACTATGGTTTGTTTACTAACAGTCTCATTCCCATGGTAGGAAAGTCATGAGAACTGGTTAAGTTCATTGTAAAGATAATTAGCCTCCCCATCAAAACCTGTGGGTGAAGAATTGTCCAATGACCAAACCACTCAAGATGAAACAGAATTGTTGGGTTATAATATTACTGGGAGATATAGCCTTGCACAACTCTTAAAATACCTCAGAATCATAGAAAAAGGAATATCTAAGTTGCTATAATCCTTAACTAGAATATAGAATATGCATTTTTCCCCTAGAGAAAGATCCATCATTAGATCATCAACTTTGAGAGTTGAAAAACTAAATTAAAATGTCCAACCAGCTTCTATTGTGCCTTCCCAGATCTCTAGGTAATAATTATGATTAAAAGATTCTACACGTGACCTACTAAAATTATGCTTCTACTATATTGTATAGTAGAAGCAAAATAGATGGATATGCATTCTCAAAGTGGCAGGTAGTAGACAGAAGAAAGCATGTCTATTTTTATGGTTAATTTGAAATTATAAACTTTGAAAACCCTGTAGTACCATCATTATTGTTTAGATATAGTAGAATATAGCAGATAGTATCCATTAAAAGATATTGACTAGGGCTCCTTGGTTGTCTCAGTTGGAAAGTATGCAACTCTTGATCTTGGGGCCATGAGTTCAAGCCCCACATTGGGTATAGAGATTCCTTAAATAAATAAATAAACTTAAAAAAATATTGACTAAAAGTCTCGTTAATAAATATAAAAAGAGCCTTATATTCTATATCAACAGTTATTTAATAAATATTGTCTCTTTAAATATGAAAGTCAGTGATATTACAAAGGGTGAAAAAAATCTCATGAAATAACATGTATCAAATTTGCCCTAAGGGCAATATTTAGAAAATTATTTTTTTTAATTTTTTTTTAAGATTTTATTTATCTATTAGTTAGAAAGAGAGAGAGTGAGCGAGCACAGGCAGACAGAGAGGCAGGCAGAGGCAGAGGGAGAAGCAGGCTCCCTGCCAAGCAAGGAGCCCGATGTGGAACTTGATCCCAGGATGCTGGGATCATGACCTAAGCCGAAGGCAGCCGCCTAACCAACTGAGCCACCCAGGCGTCCCAGGGCAATATTTAGAAAATTAAAAAGAAAATAGAATATTTTATATACACACACACATTTATATATATTTATATATATTATGCTAACATTTTTGCTAACTCTTGATTTTTAACATAATAGATTATCTATTGACTTCTTTTTTTAATTAATGCACAATTTACATAAACAATAAACTTCACACTATTTAGTGTTTGTTCTATGTGCAGTTCTATGGGTTCTGTTAACTGTATAGAATTATGTAACCTTCACTAAAACCCAACAAACATGACAGGCCCATCACTCCATAAAATCTTCTTGTGCCTCTTTGTAATCAAGTCCTCCCCTCTACAGACTGAATGTTTGTGTCTCCCACCCCCAGAATTCATATACTGAAACCTAGTGCCCAATGTGATGGTATTAGGAGATGGGTGTTGAGGCCATGCAGTTAGAACCTTCATGGGTGGAATCAGTGCCCTTAAAAAAGAGACCCCACAGAGCTCTACCACCATGTGAAGGAACAGCAAAAAGATTGCTATCTATGAACCAGAAATTGGGTTCTCACCGGATACTGAATTTTCCAATACCCTGATCTTAGACCCCTAGCTTTTAGAACTGTGAGAAATAAGTCTCTATTGCATTTAAGCCACCCAGTCTTATGGCATTTTTGCTGTAGCAGCCCAAGACATCGCTCTACATCTATTATCTGAACCACTGATATTTTCTCTCCTATTCTTTTGTCTTTTCCAGAATGTTATACAAGTGGAGCGACTTGGAACTGTTGTGTTTTGTTCACCTAACACAATATCTGTGAGATTTGATTCATCCATGCCATTGCCTGTATCAATAGTCCATTTCATTTATGGCTGAGCAGTATTCCATTTTATGCAGGGATCATGGTTAGTATATACATTCACCAGCTGCTAGACATTTCAGTTACTAGTTTGGAGCTATTACAGATAAAACTGCTATAAATATTAAGGTAAAGATATTTCACTTCTTTTAAGTTACCTAAGAGTGGTAATGCTACACCTTATGGTAAGCACATGTTTAACTTCATAAGAAACAAGTTGAACTATTTTCCACAGTAGTTATACTATTTTCCATTCCCATCAATAATATAGGAGCATTCCAGTTGCTCTACATCTTTGCTAGTACTGGGTACTAGCAGTTTTGTTTTTGTACTTCAACCATTCTAGCAGTGTATAGTAGTATTCATTGTGGATTTAATTTGCATTTTCTTAATGACAAATGATATTTAGAATTACATGCATTTATTTGCTATTCAAACCTCTTCTTGGTGAAGTGTATATTTAAATATTTTAATTCTTTAAAATCTGTTCCATTTTTAATGATTGTGCTTTGAGAATTATTTTTATATTCTGGACAATAGTCCTTTAAAAAAGATATGAAATTTGAAAATATTTTTACACAGTTGAATTGTTTTTTGATTTTTCTAAACTGTGCCTTAGGAAGAACAGGTATTTTTAATCTTGATGAGATCAAATTTATCAATTTTTTCTTTTATGGATCATGTTTTCAGTGTCATATCTAAGAGAACTTTGCCTAAACCAAGATTACAAAGATTCTCTTCTGTATTTTCCTCTAGAAGTTTTATAGTTTTAGGCTTCACATTAAGGTCTATGTTCCATTTTTAGTGATTTTTTAAAAAACTGATGCAAGGCACAGATGGAGATCCCTTTTGTTTTGTATAGATATCCAGTACCCTCCAATACCATGTGTTGTAAAACAATCTTGGATTCCTGGTTTCAACTCCAAATACAAAGACCTCGGAAATTTAAAAAAAAAAAAATAGCTAAACAAACTGAAAATTAATGACTTTTGTTTGACTCAGTGGAGAACTGAAGGACAAATCACCGTTCCTAAAATTTGGAGAAACAAGTGAAGACAGAGAATCGTGGCACAATCTTTTTAATTGCAGAAGAAGCCACAGGACCAAAAACTAGCAATATTAAATGGTAATTGAATGATAATTTGGAAGTTGAGTATTGACTTGCATGAAAGTGAGAAATTCTGCAGGGCCACAGTCTCAGGAAGGTCCCTTCCAACATGGTGGGTTTTACCTCCAGAAACCCCACAAGGTTCTCACAGTGAAGAGCCAGGAAAGAATAGCACTGAGGTTGGAAGAATATGCTGGCCTAATACATTTTCCTCTGTATATCTTCTTTACATCTAGGGTATTTTTTGCATTTCCCAAACTTGAAATTTTATTGTTTCCTTTTTATTCACAGCTGTTTATTCTAATTAAGGGTACCAAGTAATTAGAATTTTAACTACATTTATTTGGTTACAACCATAAGTCAAGTATCTATCACCAGTTATGACTAAAATATATATGAGGTAAATAGAGAAATGAAAGTATAAACTACCATATTTGCTAGAATTTATCAAATAACAAGCCATCTTTTAAATAAGTGTGTTAAAACTTAAGTTAAAAATACTAATTTAATAATGATAACTTACTAAATGGTTGTTCAAACTAAATTGTCCATTTCTGAAATATTTTGTGTAGAGAAAATTCAGAGTGGATTGGTTTAGGTTAAGACCAGATTAGGTAAATGCAGTAGCATTTCAATTAAAGCAACTTTCAATAATGTAGCTTGAAAACATAGAAGGAAAAAAAAATGGCACTACAATGCTAAAAATCCGGTAAGAATAACATGTAAAAATGCACAAGAAGTAGCTTGATTAATGGAGGAATTATCTGCATCTTTCCCAATGGAAAAAGGAGCCAAGCAGAAAAATAGCAAAAGTGTTTCCTGATAGTAGAATTCATGAATAAGATCAAGAAATACTACAAAGAAGGAGATAGGGTAAGAATGAGCAACGGGATTTGGAGGAAAATAAGCATTCAGATACTAACAAGCCTAGATTATACACACAGAAATAAGAAAAAATAAATTTTAGCAGAAATAAAAGATTTGGAAAAGGTCACAGAGATAAGGGGATAGACCCAAGGTAAAAATTAACAAAGGCAAATATGTTTCAAAGCAAAGAAACAAATGCCAGTCTCATGCCAAGAAAATAAAAAAGAGATGTTTAAACAATAAAATTCTCACTTGAAATGACAAGGAAAGCCCCCCAAACTAAACAGAACATCTAAAGGTCATAAAAGTATATAATCAAAATGGATTGTCCCACAGTAAATTATCACATTTAGTTTCCAACACAGTTGTTTAAATCAGTTGTGCCAATTTCTTTTATAGATTTGAAAGATGAAAAATACTAAACCGAGGCCAGTGGTCTGGAATGTAACCAATTTAAAAATGACTACAATAAACAATGTAAAAAAGTACAATGAGAGAATTAACATCTATTTAGTGTCTATTACACATCTAAGCTGTCATTTGGTCTTGAAAGCAACACTTCAAAGTCTGTATTAGTGTTCACATTTTACAGATAAAGAAATTAAACTCAAGGAGTTTAAAAAATCAACCCTAGTAACACAGCTCTAAAGCCAGGAAAGGGGACTCAAATGCAGGCCTCTGAACGTAAAGCCCATGTTCTTTGCACTTTCTGTGTTGCTTCCCTACTACAACTAAGTCTAGTGTCACACACATTAGGGGGAAAAATGACAGTGTAGTTCTAGGAATCTACAGTAGAAATAAGAGCATTCACTGGGAAATTCATTCAACTTTGTTGTAATCTTTGAAAAATTTCAGAATAAAATGTTGGGAGTCTGGAGTAGGAGGAGATACCTAAGGGTTTAAAAGATCTAATTAGAAAGGAAACTCTAGAGATTAAAGTTGTGGTGTTATCTACATTGAATATCAAAGGCTCAGAGGCCCACTTTCTAAATAGACACCTTCACCAGGGTGCCAAAAAGACATTAACACCTCTTTTGGTTAAGACATTTGTGGTTCTATAAACCTCACAAATAGAGATCTGTTGCCTGGATTAAGATCATATCTTAAAGCATTTAAATCCATGAACATATTATGCTGATTACATCATCTTAACACTTTGGAAATAGAAAAGGGCCCTGGAATAATGGGACAAGGAATGGATTACTTTAATACAGAAAACAGTAATAATAAGGATAGCTTCCCATCTGCACTTTGCTTACTATGTTGCAGAAACTGTTGTAAACACATAAAATAATTGATTTAAACTTGTAAACAAGTCAGTGAAGTAGGCGTTATTATTATATAATGTAATTGATAACAGCAGTTTGACTCCAGAGGACACACCCTCAGCCATTATACTGCACTGCCTTTTCCAGGTCCATTGATGTCTCTCTGGTATACATGGGGAACTCGGATACCTAGGAAACGGTAGAAAACTGAAAGTGATGGTAGTCAAGGTCATGGGGGTGGGGGAAAGGGGCTAACGATAAAGGTTTGAAAATAAACAGAACCTACATAACTTTGCTTACATTCTAACCATCACATTTCTTATAATTAGAGAAGAAAGGAAACAAAGTTTTTTTTTTAACAAGTAAAAAAATATAAAGTCAAATAATAAAAAAGGCAAAAAAAAAAAAAAAAGGAAGAGGAAAGAAAGGGATGCTTATGCCCTGGAAGAAATAAAAATTGAATAAGAAGAGGAGAGAAATGATAAATAGGGAAGAATTCATTAAAGTTATTTTTTTAAAAAGGAGAAATTTCCAGGTTAGCCCTATTAACATGTTAAACAGAAAAGTATCTAAGGCAAAACATGGAGTGAGTCCATTAGGGCAAATGCAAGGTATATGCAAATTGTTATGTTGTTCTATGCAAAGGTGATTCCTTTCAAATGTTTCCAGTTGCATTATTTAGTTTTAATATGGCCACCACGTTTTGCTACTTAGCATCCAAATATTTTCTTCTGGAAGAAAATCCTCCATTGTATATTGCAGAGGAAGCTTACCTCCCTGATTTCCAAGAACTCCCTCTCCTTGCAAACTGAAGGTATGTAACCTAGGATTAGCCAAATAGATGCTCTCACTAGGGACTGAAGGTCTTGCAGCCTCAATGCAAATATTCAGTGATACAAGTCTGGGGTAGAGGCCAGACCAGAGCCACATCACCTCCAATTAGCAAGCAGAGGCTGGAAGCCTCCAGCAGTGATCAAACAGGCTGCTCTGATGCATGACCAAATTGCCTGTTCCAAGTAGACCTACCTGTAGCCATTCCTGAACTTAACCCTTCCACGTGTCTGTCAGTTCTATGAGCTACCTTCCAATAAATTCATTTGCAGCTTAAATTAATCAATCAGATTTGGCTTTGTGTTTGCAACCACAAAACCTAACAAACAAAAATAAGTCCTCAGGAGGGGGCTGCAGCACTGAGGGCAAGATGTGGAAGGCCACACTGCAACAAAGAAATTGTGAGAGTCAAGACCTGTTGTTGGCACTTCTTTTAATGACATTAAACAGATTAAAGAGAGAACAACAAATTATAACCTTAAATGTTTGGCTCAAGGAACAACCTGATACCTAGAGCCTTCCTCTGAAGATACTAATGAATTTATTAAGTCCTAAAACGTAAGGGCCAAAGTGATAAAAAAACCACACTTAAGGTTTAGGCAAGTAATTTGTTGAATTATGTCTACTGAAGTTCACAGCCTCAAGACTATACATTCAGGGATCATCTCTATAGTATGAAGGCTCCTTTTAAGGAAGTTGTGGTATTGAAGAAGAAAGAGCAAGACCTTATAAACTGGGATAGGAATAAATAAAAGGCTTCAGAGGACACAAACTACCCTGAACCCTAATCTCTCATTCCTACCACTGAGAGCCTCCCTTTGTCAGCTATCACTACCTCATTGTCTGTGAGGCTGTTTGTCCCTTGTTACCTTATAAGAAGATGTCAAAGTTCAAACCCTATCTTTCCCTACCCTTTCTGCCTCAGTCCCTGTGTGTCTGGAAGGTCAAACTCAGTGTGCCGACTTGAGAAGCTGGGAGGGATTATAATGGTTTGCTCAGCTAATTATTAGAAATTTGGAATAAGTGATTCACAACACTGACATGCCAAAAAGTCCTTGTTAGTTTCTATTAGGAAATCCTGTTGGCTCTACATTCAATATAGTGAGGATACAACACTTCTGACCATCTCTACTGTCATTCTGGTCTGAGACACCACCATCCCCCACCAGGATTACTACAAAAGCCTCCTACCTGGATTATGGGCTTCTGCCCTTGTCTCCCCCAACCCCGTCCTCCTGGATTATTTCCCATTCAGCAGCCAGATGGATCTTTTTAAAACCTCATGCATTGTCACTTTCTGTAAAACCCTACAAAGGCTCTCCATCACACACACAGCAAATCCAAACCCTTATAATAACCCATAGATCTCAACAGTTTCCCCTCTTGACCTTCCCTCCTACCACTACATCCTCACCTAGTCAGCTTCAGCCAAAGCAGCCTCTACCCATCACAGAACTTGCTAAACACACTCCCCCTTAGGACCTTTGAACCCACTGCCCCTTCTGCTTAAACTGCTCTGTTCCTGAATGTTGATATGATTGGTTTCCTGACCTCTTTCCATTCTTTGCTCTCCTTCACCATAAAACATACCCCTTCATCCCATTTCATTCTGCAACTGCACCCTTCCTCTGCTCAGCTCTATATCTATGAGAGGCTAACCCTACAGTATGTATTCCCAGATGCCGAGGTCAGGCACCTTGGGCCTTTCAAAGGGAACCAAGAAACCTGACTGAAATTGGTAGGTAAGGCAAATGTATCTTTCATTTCTACTATACCATGGCCCTCCAGAATCCTGAGGTTTCTAAAAAGATTTTTAAGGCTATGAATCTACTACGTTTCCATCAGTTGAGGTGAAGATGCAGTTTACTAAATACTAAACTGAAGGCTTTAAAGAGTTAATGCCACTTTAAAGTAGGTTGAACATAATTAGGCCATGTCTTTAGGGTAGGGGAAGGAATGGGGTTTTGTTCAATTTGTGCTTAGATATTTGTTTTGCTTTGTATAGTTATCCTTGAAATCCTAAAAAGATTATATTCATTTGAAAAAGCATATAAGTTGAAATTATTATAGAACATTTCTAAAGCTAATTTATCTTCTCTTGATTATTTTCCATAAATATTCCCCGATGTTTCCTTCTGTCTTTTATGTTTTTTGGAGTAATTTTGAAGTGTTTCAGAAACAGTCATGGTGAGCTAGCTGCATGCTAGCATTCCAAAGTCTGTTTCCATATTTCCATCCGACAGTAGGCTATTTGTTCTTGGATATGTCCTCAGGCAATCCTGACACAGAAATGCAAAGTAATCACAGTTATCTGGAATCTTTGATTAAAACTTACAGTGATAGCTTTGGCAGCAGAAATATTTTCATACACCAAGGTGTCATAAGGCTTGATTTTTAGGCTATGATTATATAGTGAATCCATATAACCCTGCACTTAAATTTATTTGTAAGGATTATCATTTATTCAGCCTAGGTATGTGCTGGGCATTTTATAAACATTATCCCTTTGAATTCTTAAACTTTCTAAGACTATATTATTAGCCCCATTTTACAGATGAAAAACTGAAATTTAGAATCCTATAGCTCTAAGTGACAGTGGTTGGGTTTCCACCCAGGTCTTGCTGATCCCAAATCCTCAGTTGTTTCCATTAAATCTGCACCTTGGACTTTATAAAAGACATAGGAACACACAACATCTATACAAGTTTTATGTTCCCCAGCTAATGTCAATTCATTGAAATTGTTAGGAAATTAGGAAATGTAAGGAGAATCAAGTGGATGCAAGCCAACAGAGTCACATGGAAATGGAACTTACTGGAGATATAACTACTTGTCCTCTGTAGTGGTGGTGCCTTCACATAATATATAATAATGACTTAATTATTTTTAATTTAGTAAAGGAAAGACTGATCAGATATTTGTATGAAAAATAATTGAAGAATCTAGGAAGAATACACAGAGAAATTTTTCTCTAATTACATAATAATACTAGACCGTGTTTTCTCAGGGTTTAATATGAGCCTGTCATGGTAAGAGGTATATAAATGTCCTTCAAACTCTTGCTATCAATATTTATAGCTGAGGAAATGGAGACAGAGAGGTTTAGCATTTGTCCAAGACAGCAAGTGGCAGGGTTGGCAACTAAAGTTCATGCTATCAACCAAAATTCTCTTAAGCACTATAAAGCACTGATGGTACTGCTTCTGAATTGTAATATAGTTTCCCTGTGTTTCCTACCCTCATGCAAGGCTATGACATCTTAGGAAAACAATTATAATTGCTTAAAATGTCATAGCACAGAACATTAAACATAGTAATACTGGAAATAAGCTATATAAAGTTGTGAAACATACATTACGGACCTATTTGTTCTGTGATTTAAAAAAAAAAAAGGATACCTTTTCTGCCTAACATTTTGGAGGGAGATCTTATAACCATAAGTTTACTCCCATATGAATTACCCCACCTGGTATCCACATCTCTGTGTAGTCCTCTTCCACAATGATGCTCATCATATCCACATGCCTTGCTTTGGCCAGTAGATATTACAAGTATGACATAAGAAGGGGCTTAATAAATGCTAAAAACACTGGGGCGTGTTCTTTTGGAATACTACCACCATGTAAGAAACTCAGACTACCCTTCTGGAGAAACTACACAAAGAAGAACTAAGCAGTCTCCATCAAGAGTCCCAGATAACCCTTATTCATGTAAATGATGTTATCATGGGCCAGCCTGCCACAACTGAGCCACTAGATGACCACAGGCACAGGAGTGACTCCATGTAAGATCAGCAGAAAATCACCAGCTAAACCTAGCTTAGACTGCAGAATCATCAGCATGTGAATGGTTATTACTTTAATCCACTAGGTTTGGGGGTAGTCTTTTACAACAATAGATAACTGATACACTGTCCCTCTTCTATAGTTATACAGGTTCCCATAAAAGTGTGCACACTCACTCTCTTCACACACACACATGCACACACACACACACACACGGTACCCTCTTTTCAGTATATTTTCACATATTACTTCTACTCTTGACACTGGAAAAGAGAATGATCCAAAATGTCTAGGGCATATTTCTCTATCCTGTATTGCTGTCTTTTGGGTTATACTTTTACTGAGCTTAAAAATACTTCACGAATACAAACTTACTGCCCTGTGATATAAAACTACCTAGAAAATATAATGCATAGAAAATAGAAACATTTCACTGAAACAGTTAGATATGCAATCATTTAGGCCTTACTTTACCCTTTTCATTATTAAAAAGTAAGATTCCACCAAGGTGGATTAAAGTTCACCAGTAAACTGAGTAATATTTTAAAATTCAGGAACATTAAAGTCAATTTTATGAGCAGATATAAAATATGGTCATCTGTTTATGGAAACCAAAAATATTCTTCCCATCTGCATTACTCATAGATAACAGAAATAGCAATAAGGTATTAAATATTGTGGTATAGGGCTTGGTCCTCAGTAAAACTGCAAATCCTTGGGAAGGATAACATCTTTCTCTTTATTTATTAACAATTTGTATAATAATATTGGATTTCTCAATATTATAATATTGGGAATACAGCTTTCCCAGGGTATTAAGGAGAATGTGAAGACTGTAAGAACCTAAGAGTACTTGACTAACAAGAGACAAGGGATGGGAGATACATTTAATCTATTTCACTATTGCTCTGAAGGTCTGGGATGAAATCAGCCTAGTTAGGTTTGCTTTCAGGGAAGTTGGGAGGTACCAGCTACATGAATCCCCAGATCCAGAGAGGAAAAGATTTTATAGTCAGGATTTTAAAACACATATGTGTCATTTACCCTGGAAGCTCCCCAAACTCCCAACTTACAACATTACTCTTTTTGTCCCTGCTCCACCTAGAAACTTGCACAACAGAGAAATGGAGAGACAGATAGGCTTTTGTAAAATAAGAGAAAGAATTTTAGAAATGTATTGAAAGCTCTGCTATTTTGACCCAAAATAGTCCATTCCTTCTGAAAACTGAGATTAATAACTCATTCTTACAAGATTGTTTTAAGGCAGGGGTAGCAAATTCTGGCCCATGAACAAAATTTAACCCATTTTCTCTTTTTGTATAGCTTGTAAGCAATTTCTAGTCTACCCTACAAGGTTATACAATATAATCAGTGATGTGGCAAATTCTTCTTGTGATTCAACAAAAATTCATGCCAAAATTGAATAATGATAATGATGTCATTAATATATATTGATTTTAATAAACTCTTGAAAGCACAAAATATGTGTTTTTGTTAACTACTGTGAAAGAAAAATGGTGTTTAGTATTTAGATAATATTCATGGAAAATTTTATATAAATAAATCCATTAAGCATTTTTATCCATTACTAACAACTTAATTAGCTATCTTATTTGCTTATGTACAGTAGGCAAAATCCCCCCAAATCAGAGTATATAGGGTAAATAGGAATGATAAAGACAAGACAACAATTTGCAGGATGGAATTATTCAGACTGACTGCCTTTACCACTCTAATTACATATAATAGCTCTGTTCCTTCCTGCTTTGACTTATTTGTGTGGACTTTGTCTTAAATGACAAACCGGAATTTTTGAGGCTAAAGAAAGCAGAAGAGGGAATATTTCTAAGGGAAATAGAGGAATCCTGGGAGCAGATGGGCAGATTAGAGAAAGAACAGCAGAGCCATGGCAGTAGCTGCACCTGTCAAAATTTGGCTGGAAAGTATGTTCCCAGTTGATCTTATTTTAGAGTAACAGGATGGATCCATGAAATACTTATCCTGACACTTTAAAATTGTGGATTTTACGGTTTGCTGCTGCTCCTGCTGGGCTGCCTGTTCCATTCAGCTATGCTGAATCCACAGATCTGGAAAAGGCATCTCTTGACAGAGGGAAGACTGCTTCCAAAAAGGCCAGTTTAGCCCGAAGAGACCCAAGACTGACAGTTAGCTCACACAGTAATATAAGACTTGGAATATAATAAAGATATCAGAGAATATTGAGAAAAATATCATAGCATTCCAGTATATAAAGTAAATCATATAAAGATTTATTACCTGGCTCTGAATCTTGAACAGAATAAAATTTGGTTTCAATGGGCTCTAAGGGGCTTAGTGTTTTAATTCATGATGAATAAAGGCTAAAATTATAGATAATGTAGTATCTGGTAGAGTTTTGAAGTATGGACTTTGTGGATGCAAAAGAGAAAAAAGGAGTCTAGAATGGGTCCATGTATAGACCAGCACCCCTGAACCCCTTCCTTTACCACCACATAGCCCCACTCTCCCTCCCTCCTCAGCCTACTACCATCTTACTTAAACCACCTACCAATCCTCTGAAATACTGTATCAAGATTTCCCAGGGCCATGGATAATGCCAACTTATTTTCCAGCAACCTGGTAAACTAAGTGCCCTGATTGAATCTTAAATAATTCTTCCAAAACACAAACAGAAAAAAAGACCAAATAAAAATTTTAATTTATCTGTGAACTGACGAGAAAGTAAGAAATATTGAGTGAAGGCAAAAACCCAAAAGTTAAAATTGGCTTTTACTTTGTGAGCATTTGCCAAACCTTGAAACATTTTCAGTTGTTTTTATGGCTTTAAAATTGAAGAGGGTGGATAAGAGGAGGGAAAAAGCCCAGCATCTCCTTATTCAGAGAATATGATGAGATATTCCCCATAAAACTGGAGTTCAAAAGGTTATGATCGCAGCCAAATGGTGAAAATGAGGTTAAGATAATTCTATCCAAATGCCCACCCTTCAAAATGGGACTGCAAAGAGAACTACCTTGCTTCTGAACACTCTTGACAATTTTTAACCACAATCTAGACTTCACATGGATTTTATGTAAATTTACACACTTATTTAATCCGAAAAAATCTCAAGCTAAGAATTTCAAGTGTTTCTGGACTACAACTAGCAGAAAAAAATGAAACTCTTCACATGAGCTTAGCTTTGAATTATCCCTATAGCCCAAACTCCAGGAAATAGTTTCTTCTAGCCAAAATTATAAAACATAAATAAATCACCAAATGCAACACAAAAATAATAAAGAACAGAATCAGACATGCAAGTAGTTAAGATATTGAAATTATCAAACAGAATATGTGTTTTAATCCCTGAAACAAATAATACATTGCATGTTAATTAATCAAATTTAAATTAAAAATAAATTTTAAAAAGAACATAAGTATTTTTATTATGTTTAAAAAAAGAATGAAAGGATCAGTAATATAAATAAAGATCAAAGGACTAAAATTGCCAGCCATATTTGAGAAATAATCAAGCAATTTCTATAAATGAAAAATTTAATGATTGAAATTAGAAACTTAAGTGGTAAAACAGATCTGAAAACTGCAGCACAGAAACACAGAATGATGGGTAAATGTCAAAACATGGAAGAGAGAAGGAGAAAGTGTGACATTTTAATTAGTTAAATTCTCTGTCTTAAGAAATATTAAGCAAGATGAATAAAAAGGCTTCTATCCCCTACTCAAATCACTGTAAAACTACAGAAATTAAGATAGGTAATATCTTAAAACAGAATTAAAATAATAGATTTACTTTTTAAAGAAACTGTAATTATACTGACAGCAGACTTTTCAATGGCAGCAATGCAAGCCAGAAGCAAGTGGAATCTTTTCAATGTATTAAGAAAAAAAATCTTCAATCTAGTATACTGTATCAAGTAAAAATATCTTACCAAAAAAGGACAAAACAAGACATTGCTATATAATGAAAACATTAGGGTTGGCTCACAGACAGACCCTCACTAAAATGAAATTAAATGATATTCATCAGGCAAAAAAGAACATGATCCTGATAGAAGATTGAGAAGCAAGAGGAAATAAAATGCAGGAGGCACTAGTAATAATTTATAGTGGGATAAAATGTAAAACAAAAATACATGGTAATAATAACAATTGGGGGGCAGTAATTGCATTTAAAGATTTTAATGACTTTACATTGTTTTAGAAGAGGATAAAAATAATAATTAAATTTATCTTGGAAAAATAAACATGCTGAATTTTCTAGAATAATTATTTTTAAAAATATAGAAAAGAAACTACATCTTACAAAAGTCCAATGAAAAAACTAAATGAGATAAATAATCAATTAATCCAAAAGATGATAAGAACAGAGAAAAAAGAGCTATAGAATAAGCAGGATGATCAAAAAGCAAAAACCATAACCGTAGAAATAAATGCAAATATTTCAGTTATTACAATAGCATACATTTTTAAAATGCTCTGTTAAGAAGTCAGAGATGATGAATTTCTTGGATTTCTGTCATAGGATTTCTTCCTAAGTACTATTTACAAAAGACACATCTAAGATACAGAATTCAAAAATATTAAAGGTAAAATAATGGAAAAAGATGTATCAATAAAACACTAACCAAAAGAGAGTGGTGTCACTCTCTAGTATCAAACAAAATAAATCCCAAGCCAAATGACAACAACAACAACAAAAACGATTAAAGAGGTCACTGCATAACCACAAAAATTCCAGAAAAATATAGAAATTTTGAACACATATTCATATAGTGGCATTGCCTTAAAATATAAAGTGCAAAATCATAAAAACTACAGGAAGAAATTAATGTATGCAAAGTGAAATAATAGTGAAAATTTAAATTGATGCAATTAATAAGCTTTATTATGCTTAAACATATATAAATAACTGGATTCAGAAATTACAGAGTACATCATTTTCAAGTTCACAGAGAACAATTACAAAATTCACTAAATATATGTTTATAATATTAGTCTTAATAAATCTCAAAGGACTAATATAACCATTTCATTTTCTAATCCAAATAAATTTAGAAGTCAATTTAAAAATCATAACTCTTAAAAATTCCATACATTTGTGAATTAGCATGTACTTCTAAATAATCAAGGGGTAAATATTTTCAAGTGAAAAATAGAAATACTATATATTAAACTGGGTAAAATGCATCTGACATAGTATTTGCAACCTTACATATATTAGTAAAGAAGAAAGAATAAAAATTAATGAGGTAAGCATGCAACTTGTTAGTATCTGTGTGACCATGAGCAAATCACTTAACTCCGAGTGCCTCAGTTTCCTCATCTGTAGAATTGTAAAAATAATGGCATTTATTTAAGATTGTTGCGAAGACCAAATGGGTGTGCTGGACATTTCACATTTCCTTCTCCAGATCCACTCTCCTGCCTTCTCCACTCTGATCTGTGTTTCAGGAGGCTGACCTGCAAGGACTATACAACTACAAGGCATTCTTGCTCTTTATGGGATTTCAAGCAACAGTTGGTTGGTTGGTTCATCAGAAAGGAAAGAATAAAGTATTTATTCACATGGCTCCTCCATTTCAGCCCAACCACTGTCTTCTCCTGCACCTTAAGGCTAAGGGGTGATAACAGTTTCCCATTGCTGTTAGCCCCCAAATTTTTCACCAAAGGAAACCATTGCTTTCCTTTATTCTTGTTCATAGCATCATAAATAGTCTTTTAATTAAATTCTCTTCATTTACGCATATTGTGATACCTTGGCTGATACAATGAGTTAATATATGAAGCATTCATATATAATTCTTAGCAAATAGTAAGGTTTTTATAAGAAATAGTCAATATTATTGATGTTTTTGTTGTTGTATGAGCACAGGCAGAAAAAAAATGCATTAGGTAAATTAACACTTACTAATCAGTTTTTAAAAACCTACTCACAATGTAAGAATAAAAAGGATCTTCCTTAAATACAATAGACAATTTGCAATTCCTTGGTGCCCTTGGGAATTCAATTCCAGTAATCACAAGGTATCTTGAAATCCTCCCTGCCCTTGGCCTTCATGTCATCACATTAGCCTCATCTTCCTTATACTTTTATGATCATTCTTTCTACCTTTATAGGTTCCTTTTCCTCTACTCATTCCCTAAATATTAGTATTTCTAAAGTTCTGTTCCCTGTTTTCTTCTCTTTTTATTATACATATTCTCCTTGAATGATTTAATCAAGACATGTTGCTGATAACTCCCAAATCTCTACCCCAACCCCAGACATCTGAGTTTTGAACCTATGCACAACTACTCTAAATGACCTACAAGTACCTCCAACTCAATCTATCCAGAGAGCTCCTCATATTTTCCTCCAAGTTTGCTCTTTATCTGATGTTCCCCATTTCAGTAATGCCTCACTAACAAACCAGCCATCGAAGCCTGAAATCTAGGGAATCACCTCTGATCCCTTTTCCTGCACATCTTTCATATCTTCTTCTTTATATCTCTCAACTCCATATGCTTTCCATCTCATCTGCCATCTCCTCCCCACACTATTCCAACAGTCTAACAACTTCATAGTTTCTCTCTAGGTTCCTTCAAAATAATTTTCAAGGCTGTAATCATTTTCGGGGCTACTAATTAGGTTAGTTCTGCTAAGGATATTTCAATGGTTTATTATTTCCCTAAGGATAGTGTCCAAACTTTTAATGTGGCTTTCAAGATCCTTCATGAATGGATGCCTCCCATTTTGCAACTTGTGTTTTTTCTTTCTCATTCTTTCCATACCGAATTTTTCAGTTCCTTGAAAATGGCATTCTCCTTTACCTCTGGCTAAACATCTATGCCTAATGTTTACTCTGCCAGAAATACTTTGCCTCTAAACATGGCTAATTTTTAAACCTTGAGATATATGACTTTTACCTTTTTTAATCAACTTTTTAAAAAAATTTTATTTATTTGACAGACAGAGATCACAAGTAGGCAGAGAAGCAAGCAGAGAGAGAGAGAGAGAGAGAGGAGGAAGCAGGCTCCCTGCGGAGCAGAAAGCCTGATGCGGGACTCGATACCAGGATCCTGAGATCATAACCTGAGTGGAAGGCAGAGGCTTAACCCACTGAGCCACCCAGGTGCCCCTTAATCAACTTTTAAACATACACAGAAGTTGAAAAAATAGTTTAATAAAGCCCTATTTTGCATTCCTCAATTTCAAATATCATTAACTCACATATCTTGTTTTACACATACCTCCGTCTACTTACCCCTTCCTGTATTATTTCAACACATATTATTTTATCTCTAAAATCTTCAATATGTATCTCCAAATTATAAGGACTATTTTTACCACAATTATAATTTTCATATTTTTAAATATTAATTAAAACCTTTATCCAGTAGTATTCAAATATCCAACTGCCTCATGAATTCCATATATATGAAATTATTTATACTTATAATTTCTTTATGTGACTCAAGATCTAAATAAGTTTAATACATTGTGATGATAATGTTCTTAAGTCTCCTTTAATCTCAAATTCCTCTTCCATGCTTAGCAGTTTATTAATTGAAGGAAATGGATTGGCTGGTCTATAGAGTTCCCCACATCCTAGATGATTCTGGTTGCATCCCTGTTTTACCATGTTCCTCTGTCCACCACAGTTGCTATAATTTGTTAACTAGATCTAAAGATTTAATCTGAATCTGTTTTTTTTCCTTCCAAGACTGTACCAGACATCATACATTGTATAGTATTCTTGTGTCAGGGGATATATAACACATGCTTGTCCCTGTTATTGTAATGTAAGCAGTCAGTGTTGATCAGTGCTTAAATCCACTAATTGATTAAGGGCTGGTAAACTGCTAATGTCTAAACCTCTTATTCACCCCTTATGTCTGAATTAGTACATTCCTCCTTTTGGAAATTCTTCCCTGGCTCTCCCTATCAGTATCTACTTTCATACTAGACATGTTGTCCTATATATATATCTCCTAACATACTCTTTACTTCACGCTGCTGTTAAATTGAGCATCTGTCCCCCAAAATGGAAGTCTCATGTGTTAGGGAACACATCAGCTTATTTACTATTAAATCCTCAATACCTAGCATGATGTCAGGCATACATACCTAGCATGATATCAAGCATATAGTAAGTGCATAAGCAGTATAGAAGGAAAAAAGGAAGGAAGGAAGGAAGGCTGGATACAAGGAAGGAAGGACAAAAGGAAGGAAGGAAGGAGAAAAGGAAGGAAGGATGAGAGAGAGGGAGGGAGGGAGGAAGGAAGGAAGGAAGAACGTTGGTGAGAGGAATGGGTTTTAAACATATGGATTATTGACAATAGATGTCAGTCAAACATGAATATAATGGCAGTAGAAAAGGGGAGCAAATGCAGGGTTACCTGGGTTAATTTTTCTTACTAAAATTAGGTCATTTAACAAACGTGTCTCAGTAACTTTCAGGTATAGATACATGGATTTAAAGTTTTAAGTTCTCTCTGATAAGAATAGCACAGAAAATAACATATTAAGAGGAAGATGAGATACCATGAAATACTCTGGAATCCCTATAGTGATTAAACAAATAACAACGAAACAACCCAAAACAAAATAAAACAAAACAAACAAACAAAAAACCTGAATGGTAATGGACAGATAAGTCAGAAATGTTTTGCCCAGTGTTCTTCCTACACCTACCACTGCGTTGGCTTCCCTTTTTGATAAGTATTTTCAAAGTCAGTTTTTTGGGGTGGGGGAACTCCTCTCCAATCTCTCTATCCCTGTTTTACACTCTGAAAAATAGAGATACTTGTACTAGTTTTGACAACTGAATGTAATTAAGAGTCACCAGTAGTTTGTGTTTCTGTAGGTAAGTAGCTAACTTAATTGTGCCTGGTTACAGTATTTTATTTGTAATGTGAACAAAGAATTTTTCAAAGTAAAACAAATAAGATATCCAACCCTATTTATACAGAATTTAAAAAAATAAAATGGCATGTAACCAAAACAACCATCTTTGTTGATGAGAAAGTTTCCCTTTATGATCTTTCAAAACTCAGATGTTCAGGAAGACTATCTGAATCCTCAGGCTGGCTAGTGGTCCCATCTCCCTATTCTGACAGTGCCATAGGTATTCCTTCAACAATCTTCCTAATAAACTGAAATGTTCTGACAGCCATATTTATGAGTTATTCTAGGGCAATGATAATATTGCTTTCATCATTACATCCCTGCACTGTAACATGTGCATGATTAACAGAATATGCATTTGATAAATATTTTTGGAACAATGGCAGCAAGGTGATCTCATATGAAATAACATACATACTCCCTTTAATCCAATTACTACAAAAAGTAGTCCTCCAATACAAGAACATATTTAATCTGATGTTACAATAAAAGATTAAATCTAATAATCTTAATATGAACATGAAAATTTTCTTCATACAGGTTTTATCTCAACTAAAGGTAAAACTTCAACTGATGGGGTTGATAAGTAATGCAGATACCTCATGCCAGGTTAAGTATTTGAAGAAAAAGGAAAATAGTGAACATGATTATTCACATTCAACTTTGAAAACAAATATATTCTCTTAGTGCTGAGCTTTTATACACTCTTTCCTTTTCTTTCTTGGTAAAATTATCTCATCTCTTCAAAACACTTTCAAACATTTAATAATATAATATGATGTAATGCAATGGCCTTAAACAATCTCATAGTATATGAAAGTCAGAATAACCCAGTGTAGGAGTCTGTAACAACTTCAGCCCTGATTGTTTTATAGCCTAGGCATATAATTATTTATATCAAATATAATCTATTTGTCCTATATATTAGTTTCCCAAACTTCATGAGAAAACCTTATATCTCTATAAAAATATCCCCTTTTCATTAAGAATATTTGCACTACAAAAATTAATAACATTTTTCTAAGAACTGATTTTTTTTTTAAACAAACAGGTTGAGAGAGTTGGATTGTGGAAATGTGGGTTTTTCTTGGTCAGTTGTGAGCTAAAACAAATGAAGTAACTCAACCCTGTACTCAAGTAGAAGTAGCAGTTGTGGACTAGGGAAGAAAGACAAACAACATCTAGGTCAAGGTGAAGCATATTAGGAAAATAGGCATCACTTTTTATGTCCCATTCTACCGACACATCTCAATGGTATGGAATTCGCTTATGTGTGGATCCCCACTGGAAAGCAAATTTTTTGTTCAACATTTTAGAAAGCAGTTAATCATTTGGATGGAATATTTGTTTTTTTCACCCCCTATGGAGAAGGGTCTCGAGTGTGACCTCATAATTATAATAGTCCATCAAAACCTGTATTTGCTCCCTATTGAGGTTGCCTAAACTATCTAATTTCAAAGTTCAGCCTCAAATCTAATTTTACAGAAGCCTGAACTCCACTGTAGAGATACTCTAATGATTATAACTGAGAGTTTATTGCAAGGCTGGTAAAATCAATAACTTCATAATTTCAACTGTTTTCTGAGAGCCTCTAAAGCACTGTCCTAGGTAAGCATGGTGTATAAAAACTGTCAGTATGATTCCAGTGCTCAAATAGCACATGGTAAGGCTTATAGCATGACTTTGAGCATTCCATGAGCATTAAAGGAAGTGGGAAACTCAAGGGCAGTAGTACATCCAGGGATAAAGAGTGTTAAAGCCGAGGTAGGGTCAAATGCTAAGTTACTTTTTTCTTCTTAACTTCTTGAAGCCTCAGTTTCCTTTTCTCCAAGATGGAGCTAATGATACATACCTCATGGAGCTACTGAGACATTAAAAACTGGATAAGGTATACAAAATGCTCAGCACAATGTCTGGCATGTGAAAAGTACTAAAATAGGAGAATTAGTATAAAGCCAAGAACCAATAACTAATTAGTATGTGGAAAAAGAGCAAAATATTTATTTTAACACTCTTTTTTTACTTCCTTTCCAATGAAAACACTTTTCAGAAACATCCACAGCTATGAATTTCTTTACTTGAATTTTGTATTCCCTTCTTTGTATACATTAATCCTGTATTTTTTGTTTCCCTCTAATTTGTACTATACTTTGCTTCTTTTCCAAAGAAGATCTATTTGGGGTTGACTCTTTGGGTTCCCTGTACAGTATATTTACAAGCTACAAAAATAAATTTTAGGTTGTTGTGTAGGTGTTGAAGGAAGAAAGACTGAAGAATTTTGGATGTTATTTTATTATTGCATAATAAAATATGTTTATTATTTTATTACTATTTTGGATATTATTTTAGGATCACATAAATTTCATGGATTTTGCAATTGAGTGGGGCATAAGTGATTTATGAATCAAATCCCACTGTATTGGGGCGCCTGGGTGGCTCAGTGGGTTAAAGCCTCTGCCTTCGGCTCAGGTCATGATCTCAGGGTCCTGGGATCGAGCCCCGCATCGGGCTCTCTGCCTAGCAGGGAGCCTGCTTCTCCCTCTCTCTCCCTGCCTGCCTCTCTGCCTACTTGTGATCTCTGTCTGTCAAATAAATAAATAAAATCTTTAAAAAAAAAAATCCCACTGTATCTAGACTATACTGAGTGTCCCTGTTAGGACAAGATTAATGCTTGGTTGCTCTGAGTAGCTTTTTTTTCTTTTTTAATTCTATTATAGTTCCCATAATGCCTTGTGCTGACAGTTGCGGTTTCCATAACATTTAGCTCTGTTAATTTTATTTTGTCTGTATTGTAATAATCCTATTTTATTCATTTTTAATAGATCCAATTCAACTAGGCTCCTATCACATCAGAATAAAACTGCAGCATAATGAAAGGAAACATGCTACATTAAAGATTTCATATGGCCTTTTGCATGTCCTCTGGTCACTTTGCTTTTAAAGCTGGGGGGTAAACACTAAAACCATCGTGTGAATTAAAACACTGCCACATCAATTTTATTGTGGTACTAACAGGTTGGCAGGGTACATTTCAGGTGTGGTGATACAAATGCTTAATCTCTGAGTAAAACAATAAAATTCAAAAACATAACATTCCTTCGAGGGGAGGAGTTGTTTTTGAATGAGCTCAATTAAAAAAAAAATGCCAACTGATTACTCCAAGAACACTGAAAATCAGACATCGCCAGAAGGAACGTGTAAAAGTCTTTCTGATGGCTTGGATTAGAGACAAACTGTTCCCACGAAGCCTATCAGAGATAAATGAAATAAATGGAAGGAAGACTCAAACTCAGTCTTTGTTCCAATAACTGCAGAATGTCATATTGGAATTCTCAACACAGAACCAAATGGCTGGCAAGATTATCTGTATGCAAATGTAGAGTAAGTGACCCCTCCCCAGCTCAGTAGCTATTTTGAGATAATTGAAGTCTATACTATGGGAAAGTAGTTTCTTTCCAGAATTTTGTTGCCTTTTCAAAAACCTGAAAAATTCTATGTGAGCACTTAATGCCTAAAATATGTTACTTTTTTTTAATTAAAGATTTTATTTATTTATTTGACAGAGAGACAGAGCTCACAAGTAGGCAGAGAGGCAGACAGACGGAGAGGAAGGGAAGCAGGCTCCCTGCTGAGCAGAGAGCCTGATGCGGGGCTCGATCCCAGGACCCTGAGATCATGACCCAAGCCGAAGGCAGAGGCTTTAACCCACTGAGCCACCGAGGCGCCCCTAAAATATGTTACTTTTATAGTTTAATAGACATGTGCCATTTCTTTAATCGCCTAGCATCTGAAATCCCTTCCTACCTGGTGAAATAAAGGCTTCATCTCTCTCTGAAAGGTGAGGTGTGTCACAGGCTACTTCTCCCTGCCACAGACAGGTAGGGCAGGTGACCCAGGCTTAGCCAATCTGATGATCCTGCCTGCCCCATCTGAACTGTAGGTAAGTCAGAGAAAAAGGCAGGGACAGTTTGGAATTCACTCTGAGAAGCATATCCCAACGCCAGAGGCAGAATCCAATGTCCAGGATAATGACAGGGAGGTGAGGTAGCTGCAGAGGCTGACAGGGGTGTCCTCACCAGGCCATTCCTGCCGCATGACCTCAGCTGTGGTTCTTGCTGCTGAACCTGCCTGCATTCCTGCCAGTTTACAGAGTCTCTAGGCTCCTTAGCAAACAAGTGAGCTTCCTGATAGGCTGCCAGCAAATTTCTCTTTGCTGAAGTGAATGAGAGTGGGCTTCTGGTGCTTGTAACAGGGAACCCTCCCTAATACACAGAGGGCTATCTTACTGTTCAGTGTTGCCAGCACTATTGGAATATGTTGTGTTGTTCTATGGAAAAAAGCCTAGTTACATATGAAAGGAAGAATAGTAGATGGAATATACCCAGTCTTCCACATGTCTGTTTGTATAGTGAAAAGCCTCATAATTCTATGGGTTCGTCGGATAAAAATATTGCTTAAGAGACAGATTAGGGTAGTTAGAATTCTTAAAGGATTAATATTGTGGTTGTATTATTGTACATCATATGATAAGTACAACAAAGGATTGTTTATTAAAAGTGATAGAAATGTCCTTCTTCCTCTTAAAAATTTTCTTTATAAAGAGTAAACAGGCTGGGTTATGGACATTGGGGAGGGCATGTGCTATGGTGAACGCTGTGAATTGTGTTAAGACTGATGATTCACAGACCTGTACCCCTGAAGCAAATAATACATCATATGTTAATTAAAAAGAGTAAGCAGATAAAAACTTCACAAACAGCCAACTCTGTGTAAGTAAAAAATGTCACTTTGGAAATATGTAACTAGCAAGAGACTTTGGGAGGCAGCACGGCATAATGACTAAAACTGCAGGTCCGGGTTTCAATTCCTATTTGCCTATTTACTCACTAGACATGTGGTGTTACCTATTTTAGATCTCACCTTCCTCATCTATGAAATGTGTACACTGACATCACGTAGTTCATGGGACTAACATGGTGACTGATTACAGTACAAGATATGAATCTGGGAGTAGAGTACTAACAGATAGTAAGAATTTATAAACGGAGGCCCATTTGCCTAGAAAGTGCATTATACAGTGATACATCTGTCCTGACTTACATGTGTGGGTGTGCAAACACAAGCACACCACCACCAGGACCAGTCCCTCCCATGTTCCCACAAACAGACTTGTTGGAATTTATGTTGTAAAGGTTAACATAGCTCAAATTAGTTCTCTCTCCCCTGGCCTCTCAGGAATTTCATCAAAAGACAGTCCTTGCCCTATACCTCAGCACCTAGGAATCTCCTGGTGCTACTGGCATGGTTGTTTTTGGCCTGTGTCATATTTAATGAAAGGGAAAACACACACACACACACACACACACTCTCTCTCTCTCTCTCTCAACTTCATCCTAAGAATAATATTAGCAAGTTTGCTCTAGAATGAAATATACTAATTATTTAGGCAATGAAAGCAGTGATTAGAGAAATACTTGGTGAATTCTTCTCTGCCCTTTTCAGATTAGTTCCTTATCTCTTTCTTCTTCTGCTGTGCCATCGACCACCCTTCCCCCCATTCCTCACCTAAGACTAATAATAAACTGATGAGAAAGCATCCTGAAACATCAAATATAGACTTGAAAGTAGGGTTGATAGTTACAAGATGGACCTCAAATCTTCACCCTCACCAGCCTGACTCAACCCACCACCTCTCCCCTTACACCACTGCTCTTGCCTCCTACCTGATCTTCCTGCTCTCTACTCTGGCCCCTACCAGTTCTTTAGTCAATGTCCTGAATGATCTTCTACAAACATAAACCAAATCACCTCACAACTCACAAAACCTTCAGTCATCCACCTCTAGACTAACAGTCAAATCTAAACCAAGTACATGTGACCCACAATGTGCCCCATAGTCTATACTTCAACCTCTACCTCTCTGTCTTCACTTCAAACACTGTGCTTGCCCATTGTGTGCTGGCCTGTCTAGTCTTCATTCCCTTCCTTGGACAAGCCATGGACTTCCTGACCTAGGACCTCAGTGTCAGCTTTCCCTTTGCACAAACCAGTTCCCTCCCCGACGTGATCTCTTAGTTCAATCCTATCATTCAGGTCTCAGCCTAGATGTCACCACCACCCACAGGCTCTCTATCCCATCACAATATTTTACTTTCTGCTAAGCTGTTTTTCGAAAAAAAAAAAAAAAAAAACACATTTATTTCTGTCTCTCCCATGTGCCAACGGAATCAAGCTCTATGCAAGTGGAAATCAATTCAGTTTTGTTTATCAGCATGTCCCCAGTACTTCAAGCTATACTTACACATGGTAGTTATGCAATAAATATTGGTTACCTCACTGACTGAATAAATATTTGGTTTTCTTTTGAAACTCCAAAAGATAATGGTCTCTCCAACCTGCCCCTCACTATCCTTTCCGAAAGTTCCTCTCATTTCATGAGTAAATGCTACCAGGAAGGAAAGAAAAAGAAAAAAAAGGTGACTCCGTAGCTACTCGCAATTTTTGGTTATGTTTTTGGTTATTATGGTGGTGGTAGTCTTTGCCAGTTTTGCAAATAACAGCCTGGACTTTTTCCTTTGCTCACAGCGTCTTCCACACTCATCTCTGGACTAAGGAGCCAACCATCTGGTGCTGTGCCCCTAGATCAGAAACCAGAAGTAGACAACCTCGTGTGGTAACAGCACACCCAAGCTCAGCCCAGGAAATTTCTTCACCACACAGCAAGATTACCAAGGTACCTAAGTGCAATTTCACATCAGGCTTCCTGCTCCCCATAACAGAGGGTGAGGAGGCAGCTCATTAACTAAGTTTGAATTTAAGTGAAAATGCCATATTTTCACAGAAAGAAGGAGATACGTTTTCTGTGAAGAATTCCAGTCTTGAGTTCTCACTCAGTCTTTTAATTCCTAAATGCAGACAAAAACTAAATAAGCTTCACAGAATATACACATAAGAAGCTCTGTTTAACCCTAGGCGATTTAACACCTCAGTGGTTTTATAAGCACCAGAATCTCATTAAATCTTGAGTGTGTGTGTCTTTATGTGGGTAAGGCAAAGGGTGGCCCCCTGAGCGATCACTGCCATGCTCAACAGTCACACTGAATAAGCTATGGAAGGACTGAAATTAGGAGGCAAGCAACAGTGACATCTAGTGTGGGTGAGAAATGCTGAGAAGGGCAAACTCCTGTTCTTCCTTTAGCAAAACTGAGAATATAATAGAGAAATGGATGGCAAGTTAGGGTCAAGAAAGTAATGATGAGGGTAAGCATGAAACCAGAATGCAAATATAATAGATGACTATAGAAAAAGACTCTACTCAAATGACATTACCGCTAAATTTTATTCTCAATTATATATTATTGTGCACTTTTGCACCCTACAAAAATCTCTCAGCTGTCCCAGTCTCCCACCTCTGTTCCTCACCCATCCTCCTCATCCTAAACCCTTCTATTGTGGCCACTGGAATTAGCAAACTCTTTATTTTAAAGAGATCTTTTTGGATACCATCTGCTCTGAGATCTTGAGGAAAACTTCTGTTTTTCACCTTAAAAATCACACCCTGACTGTCTTGCTAATCCCCAGCGTTTTCTCCCTCCTGCTCACAAAAATCCCTGCTCTTTCGAGCTCCTGCAAACAGGACATATTAGTCCATCCTCACACTGGTTGCAATCATCTGCCAAATCCCTGCTCATTCACAATCACTTATTGAATAGTTTAACTCCTGCTTCACAATTTTCCCTGGACCATAGTACCACTGCTTTACCTTCTCTGAGTCCTTCCTGGGTTCCCTGCCCTCCTATCCAGCCCATATAGTCAAAGTCCAATATTTTATTCCCTGCCTTGCAAATACTCTCAGTTCCCTTCCTGCTTTCTGCCTCCATCCAACTGATGGATAAAATGGGGTATCCGTGCCTATGGTTACACAGCTGAACATTCCAGAAGAAAAACTGCCCAATCTGGCTGACTGGTTTCACTTTAAGTTCATGATTGCAAAGTTAAATAGATGCTCACTACTGCCTCATAATCCTACTATGTTTCTCAAGTAGCATAACTTCTAACTCACCAAGAACTAGTATATACATACTTCATCCTCACTCGAGTATAAAGGTCTCATCTCATTACTCTCTGAAAATAAGAAAGTCAGTGATCTGCTTTATATTCTCGGCATCTACAGCCATTTTCCCCCTTCTCTGCTCCTTCTATTAAAGCCTAAGCCCTTCTGTGTGCTCAGGTTCCCACCTTCTCTCACCTTCTCACAGATGTCACTACTTTAGTCCAGTGCCGCCCCCCGCCCCCGCCAATCCCTGATTAGCAATCCTCCCCTCCACTGAAGCAGTTCTATATTTATTCAAATACACTGCAGTATCACAGACCTAAAACAAAAAATAAAAAAATAAAAAACCTCTCTCAACCCCAAAATATTCCGTTCTCTCCTTCATAGCCGAATTCCTCAAAAGAGGCATTACTTGTGCTGCCTCCACTTTTCTCACCTCCCATTCGCTCTTCAACCCACTTCAGTCTGGCTTCTGCCTACACTGCTCTGGGGAGTGCTTCTCTATCCCAGCCTCTCAGATGGGCTTATCACGGAGTGCAGGACTCCACTCACTGAGTTCTCCTTCTACTCCTCTGGTCACTCCTCCTCATTCTCCTTTTCAGATTCCTTCTTCCCCCACACTAACTCTATATATATTGGCAATTCTCCATGCTCAATCCTGGCCCAACTTCCCTCCTCACCTTATGGGATCTTACCCATTCTTACTAAAAATACTATTTATATGTTTATCTCCCAGAAGCTTAGCTCTCCAGCACAAATCTTTACTTTGAATCCCAGGCTCACATATCCAGCTGCCTACTTAACATCTTTACTTGGATATTTCACACATATCTCAGTCTCCAAATGTGTGAAGCTAAACGTGTTTGTCCTTTCAACCTGCCCCACCTCCTTCATTTTTTCCCCATCTCAAAACAGCAATACAGGGCGCCTGGGGGGGTACAGTCAGTTGAGTGTCCAACTCTTGGTTTTGGCTCAAGTCATGATCTCAAGGTCATGGGACTGAGCCCCAGGCTGGGCTCAGTTTGAAGTCTGCTTGGATTGTCTTTCCCCTCTCCCTCTCCTTCTGCCCCTCCCCTGGCACTGGTGCATGCTCTTGCACTCTCTCTCTCTTTGAAATAAATAAATCCTTTCAAAAATAAACATCAATACTACACAGCCCGAGGCTCATCCTTGATTATTCCTTTCCTTCCCTCCCCACATCCAAGTAGTGGCAGCAATTCCTATATGCTTTTTATCCTCGGTATACATCTTGACTTGGATATTTCCTACATGTTTACTGCTGTTACCCTATTCATGACCACCACTGTCTTACTAGGTTTCCACAAAAACCTCCAAAATTAGTCAAGATCAGTTGGACAATAGTACAGCAACAGTTATGAAATCTGAGTGCCCAAGAAAGGAGAAGAACTAGAAATAGTTGGCATTCTGCATTGATTACTGCCACAGTCTGCCCCTCCACTCATCAAATATTCCATTCACCATCTTTCCTACAGGCCTGATATCCACCCTCACTCTATGGAAATTACCCAATTTTTTATCTGGTCATGGTATTAAGTCCAATTTCCTGGACTTCTTGATGATGTGTGATAGGCTCTAAAAACTGAAAAATAAACTATCCTTCCCACAAACATTTGGCTGAAAGGGGACAGGATAACCGCAATAAACATCTCCACTCAAAGAGCAGGAGAATGAAGAGAAGAGACAAAGTAGTAAACATTCCATAATAATTATGAAATCCTACCTGGGGTTGGAGGATGTTCTTTGATTAGATCCAGATTATTCTTCTGGAAAGGGATTCCCCAGTCCATTGTTCTTTATGACCCTGGCTCTGAACTTGGGGAATCTTTCCCATCATCCAACTTGACCACTTAAAAAATGGTCTTTGAAGCCTATGTCCTTCCCCTCTTTCCCCGCCTCACCTTTGGGTACTGAGTCTGCTCCCTACTTTTAGAGATTTGGGGACCCAAGGACTATTCTAGGTCTCATCAGTCACAAACACATTTAGTTCTTTGAAATATAATGCTCTCTCAAAAAGCTTGTTTCTCATCTCTTTGATTCCAGTTAGCTCTCTGCGTGCCTTTTGCTACAACCATAATTCTTTCAAGAATTTCCCCTCCTCTCCTTCTCTATCCTGCTCTCTCTCTCCCTCTCTTTCCTTTACTAAAATTTTAGCTCCATGAGATCAGCAACTCTGACTTTATTGTTTTCTGCTGTATCTGTTATACCAAGCTCAGTTCCAGGGCTATAGTAGGTACGAGTAAATTGTTAAACAAATAATTAAATAAACCTTACTTAAAATCCAAATGATCATTCTGCTTTCAGCTCCACATCCTACTATCCTTCACTATTTCACTCTTTCTTATTTTTCCTTCGTAAAAATGTTAACACCTGCTGGGCTGAGTGTAAGTAACTTATAATTCTAGTCTTCTATTTCCTTCTCTGAAAGTTCTCTTTCCCCTCTCAACTACCTTTGAATCCTGATAAGGCACTGAATTTTATCTCACTCTTCAGCTGTTTCCCTAAAATATTAATGCTCATCTTTTCTAATTCTAGAGCAGTGAGTCTAGAGCAATCTTGGCTACATATCAGAATTAGGTAGAGATTTTCTGAAACTCTCATAAGCACACACTAAACCAATTAAATTAGAATCTCTGGGGGTCAAACCCAGACATCAGTATTTTTTATAGCTCCCAGGTTATCCCAATATGCAACCGAGGTTGCAAACCACTGTTCTAAAGTGAGCTTTCTCTCTATCTCTTTCTTTCCTCCATAACTCTGAACCCTAATACTGATTGCTCAACCTATAAATCTACCGTCATTCCAAACAGCAAATCAACAAGTATTGAATTCCCTAAGTACCCACATCTGTGACTAATTTTACTTCCTTCTCACTCTTTTCCCCCCTCCCAGCTGCATCTCTCCATCTCTATTCATGGCACTAAATTCTTGATTTTAACAATTGTACTTTAATTTCCTTTTAGATTTCATCCCATATCTTCTCTCCTCAATCCCAAAATCTTACTTAAGATTTCAACTAAAGCTTCTACATTTTCTCATCCAACATGTGTGCAAATTTTCTCTTGCTTTCACTTATTCCCACCCACCTGTTTTGTTTTAATCATAAAAAAGGACAATTATATTTAGGTTTTTAGTAACTTGGCTTGTCTCTGTTATGTGCCCTGTCCTTCAGTCTGTTCTGATTCTCTTTTTTTTAACTGTAATTTACTGATCATCACATCCCCCTGCAGATATCTTCTTAAATACAACATTCTCCAAGAAAAACACATTCTTATTTACTGTTTCATTGTCTAAAAAAATCCATTAAAATGCAGCCACTATTTCATATGCTTTGGTATGGGCCTAGTAATTCACAAATAGATAATATTTTTTAAAAGAGATGAAAATGGATATTGGAACATCCATAATTTTAAAATATACACAATAAACACAAAAATATATGATGAAGAATGGAAACATCTTTTGACATCCCAACAGCCTTCTTCAAATGTTCCTGAAAATGTATATGTAGAATGTCAGACTCTTGCAGGGCTTAAAGCTGGGACTGGAAGGTGTCCTCTCTGATCAGCCAGCATTTAAACTTCTGTAGGTGCCATCATACTCTAAATGGAACAGGACAAACCATTAGAAACCTGACTGAAGAAATGTTTCTAGTATAGAGTATAGTTTAGGCAGGTCACAAGTACATGTAGGAGTTGAGTTCAATCCAGACCCAGCTAGAGGCAGAAGGTTAGCAGTAGAAATAATCCTGATCAGACAGCAAAAAAGGACATCCATTGATGTGCTCGATGAATGCTTGTTGAACCATAAGAGACTCTGAATGTCATAAAACAAACTGAGGGGGGCAGGGGAAGATGGGAGTAGGGAGAGGGTGGTGGAGTTATGGACATTGGGGAGGGTATCTGGTATGGTGAGTGCTGTGAAGTGTGTAAACCTGGTAATTCACAGACCTGTATCCCTGGGGCTAATAATACATTATATGTTTATAAAAAAATTAAAAATAAATAAATAAATGCTTGTTGACTTCCTAAACTACCCCAGGCGTAGAGCCAGGCACTGGAATTAAGAAAGTCAAGGACAAGTGAAGGAGGTAAATATACTAAAACAATGATACTACAATATAAAAACTGAGATGTGCACTAAGCACAAACATGATATGAAGAAGTGTTTGTTTAGGTCCCTAAATTTACTGGGAACCAGGAGATAGAAATTACATAGTCAAATATGTAGAAAAACATTGCAACAATTAATTGACTGAAAAAAAAATGTAGTGGACTATTTTGATAAGTAATGAGCTTCCTTCTCATCAAAAGGAGGTTGGTCACATCTGACAGAAATGCTGGAAATTTCTTCACCTAGAGGTGAACACAACCAGGGTCCTTTATTTAGTACTTACTCCCCTACTCCTCTCTTTCCAATCCTGGGCTTCAAGATGGAGAGTTAAAAATAGAATTAAGTTAAGTAATAAAGATATTCTATGTAAAATGAGGGTGAGAGAGGAAAAGGTAACACAAACCCTACATAATAAATTTGGAGAATTTAAAAAGGAAATCACTATTAGCAAAATCAATGAAGTCAAATGGAACAACTTTTCTCACAAAATCTTTCCAAATATACTATCTTAAAATAATCTGGAGATAGACATGATTGAAACCCATGGCTGCCATGTTAATGCATATAAACACTTCGGACATTTTCAGTCATTCTGTAATAAACTATACCACAGAGTAACCCAATTAGCTCTATAAACTCCTTTTATCTGAGTGCCTTCATCACTTTATTATTTATAATCACCTTTCTCAAGCTAATCTAATAACAATTTCTCAATGTCCTCTTCAGGTTACTTCTTATCATACTGGTTTATACTTTGGGATCCACATTTTATAGACCTCCCAAATCCTTCTTATAATTTTATAGATTGCATCATTAATAATGTCTTTGATTATGTTTTAAACACCTTAATCTACTATATAATACTGGGTTGGTCATATTAGCAGAGTATGATCAGAAAGCACAAATCCCATAACATTTTATAACACCAATGAAGAAGGGGTTAATGATTTTTCAGCTGCATTTCTTGCTGGTGAATATGCCACAGATGAATATTTTCAAAATGAATATGAACGGTTTTAGATGAGTGCTTCGTAAATGTCACTGTGTATTAGTCATGCAAGGATCATTAAGGGATATGAGAGGTAGACTTGCACATTTCATCCAAGACATAGATTCTCGCTGTAGAATGTTACTGTCAGAGTTGCCAGGTTAGACTCTGCTGGTAATAATTATTAATGTAACTGAAGCATTAAATGGTTCATTTTTCTCCATATACAACCATA
Source organism: Taxidea taxus jeffersonii (assembly GCA_003697995.1). Classification (NCBI taxonomy): domain Eukaryota; kingdom Metazoa; phylum Chordata; class Mammalia; order Carnivora; family Mustelidae; genus Taxidea; species Taxidea taxus. The sequence goes on along the minus strand of RCUC01162648.1, from coordinate 10,099 downwards.
TTTCCAAAATAATTCAGAAAAAAAGAACCATCTTTCTGCATGAGTCCTCTGGGGTAACAAAGAATATAAGGTAAATGAAATGCTACACATTCCAAAATAAATTGATGAATGGAAATTATCTATCTTATCTTATTAAAATTAATTAATCTTATCTTATTAAAACTTAATAATATACTAATATGCCTATTTATAGGAAGATAGATTCCTGCAATGAAACACCTTAGTTCCCTAGGGAAATATGAATCATTGAGTGTCTTGCATGCTTAAATGTCAGTAGATGACTGTAGGTCTTCTTCCTTTTTGACACTTTTATGTCAGATATCAATCCCTACTTTATAAGTTTGTAAGTATAGTTAACCTTGAGGTAACATCTGGTACCACCTCAAATATTTATATGACAAATGAGAAACACTTCACAATCTCTCTCCAAAACACACTGGGTGACCTATTATTTAGATTTTGTCAGAGTATCAATCGCTTCAAAGAGTTTTGAGATTGATCACCAAAGACAAGATCCTTTGAAATTCATCTGATTGTCCCAGACAGGCTAAATTGGGCTACAGGAAGGTGGGGCAGATCTGGACCAGTGGTCTGAGTAAAGCCCTAGAAGCTTTTCTAAGAAATAATACTTTTTCTCAATACCAAGTCTCACATAACCATTTTCTTTGACTCTGAGCAAATCATTTAACTTCAGTTTCTCCATCCATAAAGTGAGAAGGAACTACCTCCTAAGGATGACAAAACTGCTTGGGCCTTTAAATAACATTCTTTGAAGAAAGCTAACACAAGTTGCTTGTAATTATAATACAGCAATTTTAATTTAAATAATTTTTTTCTCCTGAGTAATTCCAGTTACTGAGTACTCTTTGTCAGTATAGTTAATTATTCTTCAACTAGGTAAAGCTAGCTGGCAATGTGTGAAAAGTTGCTATCAGCATCTTAACTCTACACAAAAAACAAGCTATTGCTATAAAATAGCAAAGTCTTTTATCTGGTTGAAATATGAGTAAGGGGGCAAATACATGTGATTTAAGCCTTAGTTGTTAAACAATGAGTTCTTAAATTGAGTAGAAATCCTTATGCAAAAAAATGAATTCAATGGTGTCTATTGTTATTACTATTATGTTTTCAGAACTCAAAGATTTATATTAAAAGCTATAATTAAATTTCTAAAAATTAAATCATATCATAAACAAAACATTTTTCTCTCAGTAGAATAAAAATGATTTTCATTTCCTGACAAAAATGTGATTTATCTCAAAGAGGTCTTTCTTGTCTACCTAACTCTATTCATCTCTCCACTGTGTATAATCAAGTAAGAAGGCAAATAAAATGGTTAAATAAGTCAGCCCTACATATCACAACCACATTATATGAGCTTGGGATAGAAGTAGCAAGACACCTGTGCATCATAAATGTACACAAGCCAAACAGGAGGGGAGAACTATAACTTCTCTATTATTTCAGACATTTTCATGAAATATTATGTTCCATTCCCATTCCCATTAAGTCCTATACAAGGAATGTAATTGTGAACATAATCATCTTATCAAAATAGGATGCCCAAGGAATTAAATGGCATGTCCAGAATCCTTAGGAAATCAGAAACACACACATACATACACGCACGGGTTTGGGACTAGCCCCTCACTTACTGCAGAACTATAAACACGGCCTCCTGGCATCCCTGTCTCAGTCAATCCACCCTCCATCCTGATACTACGAGTATCATCAGGATGTAGCCTAAACTATAAGGCCCTTAGGCTTTGTTCTCTTTCTTCCAATTTCTCCAGGCTCATTTCTTGCTACTCCTGCATGTACATTTTAAGTTCTTTCCCTGACATGTTATAGATGCACAAATGTAATATATGCTACAACATGCAGACTCTCCTATTTCTTCACGTACTTATCCTTCACTACTCAGGACACTTATTCATTCTTCAAACCCTCCCTTGAGGATCTCTTTCCAAGAAGTCTTCCCTAGCATCAAATCCCCAGTCTTCCTATGGTACCCTATTTAGTGCTGTTATAGTGCATTTCATAGGATGCTTATTCTTTATCTTCTCTACAAACTGTTGCAGCTTGACAGCAAGAGCTGTGTTTGCTTTATTCCTGCATCCTTGGCACTAGCACAGTGACTGAGACATAATGATTCTTTGGATCTGGGCTCTAGTAGTGCTAATAAGCTGGCCAAACCGCAAAGACATGCATATATGATGCAATTAAACACAACATAAGGACATGATAAACTGTGAAATGTGGAATTTGATGCTAATTGACATAGGAGAGATTTTTAGAGAAATAAGAATTTGAGTTGAGCCTGCATGAGCAAAGAAATGGAGATGGGCAAAGTAGTATAATAGCCAGAAAGCCAAAAAATAAGGGGCTGGGCCTAGCAGGAAAAATGAAAAGAGACAAATCCAAGCACTAAGAATACAGTATAGTAATGTATTGTATCCTTCACCTACTAAGAGGATAGATCTCACACTTTGCTCTTAACATGGGAAGATACCTAATGTCACTCTTATGTACCACTGTTGAGAATGTAAAGTTGCATGGCCTTTCTAAATGTCTATTCAGCACCAATTCCTTAAAAATACATCAGTTGCCACTATTACCACAGCCCTGAAACTATGTCTTTCCAAACCCATTAATACAATAATTCCACATCTAACAATTTTCCCAAAGAAACCAGTAAGAATGTGTGAAAAGATACATGTAGAAAGTTGTTCATTAGCTTATCCTGAAAATTAGCAAAAAAAAAAAAAAAAAAAAAAAAAAGAGGAAACTAATAGTTTCCCATTACTAGGGGACTTCTTTAAAAAAAAAAAAATCACATTGCCTTGTAATGAAACACCGATCGGTTATCCAGCTAGTACTTGAATACAGAAAATAGAATATTTCTACAAAAACTTCCATAAGCTGAAATGGTATAAAGCAAAGAAACAATTGCCAATAACATATGGACACATTTTGAGTGTTCCCAGACCCACAAAAAAACCTCTTAGGCTTTTCTGAGACCTTACGACACATCTTGCTAACAGATGCACAAAACAAATGAAGATAAAGCGCAGACGCCTGCAGACACAGTTCAAAGCTACAGAGGCTTGATGCTGAGATGGTGAGTGTAGTTGACCTGGAAAGGGCTTGGTGGCGGCTTGGTGGCGCCACTCACTGCTCCAAACACACACTGCCTCTATGATGGCTCACTGCAAAACCAACGCTAAACGCTATTTTTGCCTTTTGTCTTTTATTATAAAAGCAAAATCTCTTTGGATTTCCTTCAGTTAGTGAAAACAGGTACTAATGCAGGTCTTTCGCAAAAGCAAAGTCGCCTATCCTAAACTTTTGAAAAGTAGGAGATGCCTATATTCATTTCTGTTATTATGATACTGTAATAATAGTATTGAAATGCTAGAATGTTAAATTTTTTAACTAAAAAGAATCCAAGTTTATAAAAAGTATTTATAATGCTATTTTATTTTATTTTCCTTAAAGATTTATTTTTTATTTTTTTTTTTTGTCAGAGAGCGAGCGAGCACAGGCAGACAAGAGTGGCAGGCAGAGGCAGAGGGAGAAGCAGGCTCCCCGGCAAGCAAGGAGCCCGATGTGGGACTTGATCCCAGGACGCTGGGATCATGACCTGAGCCGAAGGCAGCTGCTTAACCAACTGAGCCACCCAGGCGTCCCTTATTTGTTTATTTTTGAGAGCATAAGCGGGTGGGGCAAAGGGAGAGGGAGAGAGAATCCCAGGCAGTCTCTGTACTGAGTGCGGAGCCCCATGCAGGGCTCCGTCCCACAACCCTGAGATCACAGCCTGAGCTGAAACCAAGAATCAGACATTTAACCGACTTTGTCACCCAGGTGCCCCTAATGTTATTTTGTTATTTTCAAATATATTGACAGGAAGAAAATTTGAAAATATTACAATGTGCTAACAATTGGAAGAGTTATGGGAATTTTTTGTTTTGTTACTTACATTTTATATATTATCTAAAAGAATAGTCTATTTTTGCAAAAAGAAAATTAATAAATTCATCTTAATTGACAGAAAATCTTTACTGGCTAGGAAATGAACAAGGAAGAATAAGTTAGAATAGAAAGATTATTTGGGAGAAATGCTGAGGTTAGTTTAGAATTTTATCTTAAGGAATGATTGACAGAATCCAATGAGATCAAATATAACAGGGCTTTGACAACCATAAGGCATAGCAACAGAATTTCTTGAAGCCTCTTTCCAGGAATATTTATAGAGGCTATGTCAAAATGTTATATGATATAACAGAGATAGAATATTCTGGAATAAGCAACGTTAAGTGAATTTTTACTGCAGGATACATCAGAGACTTTAGGATGTTGGTTTTTCACTGTGAATTTCCAAAAGAACAATATAATCTGCATTGTTTCTCAAGCACATTTGACTATTTTCTTGCAGAATATCTGATAAGACACATGTTTCATAGAACACACCTTGGGAAATGTTACATTCAAAATATACGTAATATTCATTTGAATATGATTTTGAAGTGATTATAAGCAACTGTAAGTACAGGACTGGCACAATCAATTTAAGAGTCATCACCTTTGGTTGAGTTTTCTCAGTGTTGGCATTATTGATAGTTGGGGCCAGATAATTCTCTATTGTTGAGGGCTGCCCAGTGCATTCTAGCACATGCAGCAGCATCCCTCGCCTCCACTCACTACATGTCAGTAGGAACCGCCATCTCTCTCCACCCAGCTGTGACAACCACAAATGTCTTCAGACATTGCTAAATGTCCTCAGCCAGGATAAAGAATATTTATTTGAGGAATTAAGCTGGCAAGCTGGCTGATGTCAGAATTCCCAGCCCTGGTTCTCCAGGCTTTTTAAATATAAGCAGCCATAACATCTTGCAAAATGTCTGTCTGCTCTAGCAAATGCAGATTGTCATCATGTTACTTTCCTAAAACACTATGTCAAAAGAGCCATCTGTTAAAATGCTGCATTGTGCATCATCATTTTATCTATATAACATTTTGATGAATGCTTAATTTTAAAAAAAGTTGTAACTTACGAACAAATGAAAATGTCCTTTTTTAATGTTAACTGCAACAAATAGTTTTGTTATTGGATAATCCACTTACTTAGAGCCTTAGTTTGTGCACACACACACACACACACACACACACACACACAAAATATGAGACCATAGGTCCAAAGTAATTTCTAGAGGTCCTCCTAACACCAGAAATCAATAAATATCATATTTCATTCATGATGTAAAAGATTTTACACATTACGGCATCTGGGTGGCTTGGTCAGTTAAGTGTCTGCCTTCAGCTCAGGTTATGATCTCAGGTTCCTGGGATCAAATCCCACACCAGGCTCTCTGCTCAGCAGGGAGTCTGCTTCCCCCTCTCCCTCTGTACTCTCTCTCAAATAAATAAATAAAGTCTTAAAAATGTTTTAAACTTACTCTCTGTTTTTTGTAATAATTTCAACTAGAAAAGTGTTACATTCAGACCTTGGAACAAATTATATTCAAAAGAAGCCCGGAGTTGTAACCTTTATTATACTTTGGAAGTCTAGGATAAAAACTAGGCAAATAAGCCCTGAGTTTATCAAAAACAATAACACAAATACATAACATGAGGGATAAGAAAGATATAACTTCAGAAATAGAGTTTTTTAAAATTATGAACAAATGCTATACTAATATTAAAATAAGAGTTATTGGGGTGCCTGGGTGTCACAGTCACTTAAGCATCCAACTCTTGGTTTCAGCTCAGATCATGACCTCAAGGACATGAGATCCAGCACCAATTGGGCTCCATACAGCACAGAGTCTGCTTGAGTTTCTCTCTCTCTATATGCAGCCCCTCCCCCCCTCAAATGAATAAGTAAATCTTAAAAAAAATAAGAATTATTGGTGAAAATAATTTTCTAGAAAATGATGAAAGAGGGCAGCTGGGTGGTCATTTGGCTAAGTGGCGGACTCTTCACTTTGGTTCAAGTCATGATCTTGGGGTCCTGGTATCCAGCCCCGCATAAGGCTCCAGGCTCAGCAGGGAGTCTGCTCCAGATTCTCTCTCTCTCTCTCTCTCCCTCTGCCCCTCTCCCAGCTTGTGCACACATTTGTATGTGTGCTCTCTCTCTATCTCAAATAAATAAACAAATAAATAAAACCTTTTTTAAAAAATAGGAAAGAAATTGAATAAGTTACCCAAAGAGAAAGCCAGTATCAGTTTTATGGCAGAATTATTTCTTCAAAACACAAATCATTCCTATGCTATTTTAATGCTTCTAGGGTAGGGAAATCTTAAAAACTTGTTGTTTTTAAAATCCATCATAACCCCAATACTAAATGCAGACTAATATATGACCAAAAAAGAAAAAAATCTTAAAATAATAATCTTACTAACATGAATTCAATAAATTCAAAAATCCTAAGTAAAAAGTAAATCATACCCTGTAACAAATTAAAGGAAATATCTCACATAATCAAGTAAGAGTCAATGCATCCATTAATTTATTCAACAATGTTGAATGTTTATTAAGTATAATACAAATCATAATTCTCAGTACTTAGGATATATCAACAAACAAAACAAAGATTGCTGCCTCATAGAAAATACTTTATAGCAAGAAATGAAGACAATAAACAATTGGTAGCATAAATAAGTAAATTACACAGTAAATTAGAGAGTGACAAATGAGATAGAAAAAGAAGAACCAGAGCAGGATAAGAGGATCAGGGATAATGAAAACAGGGAGTGGGTTGCAATTTTAAATAAGAAGTTCAGGAAGAGATATCCATTGAGTTGATAGCATCTGAACAAAAACATGAAGATATAGGAGTCAGGCTTATGGATACTTTGAGAAATAGCATTCTAGGCAAAGGATATAGTCAGTGCAAAGGCCCTTATGGCCAGATTATGTCTTGTATGTTCCAAGAACAATAAAAAGGCTAGTGGGGTGAGTGCCATGAGGTATGGGAAGACTAGGGATGGAGCCAGAGAAATAATGGCACCAGATCCTCTAGAGACACTTATACTCTGAATGAAATAGGGAGACCTGGGGGTTTTGAGTAGAGCAATAACATAAATGATCTACATTGTAAAATAATCACTCTAGCAGCTGTGCTGAGAGTAGATTGTAGTGGGAAAGGGCAGGGTCAGGAAAAACAGGAGAATATTGTGCATTCCAGGCAGGTGGATAACCTAGACCAGTGTGATATCTATGGAAGTAGTAAGAAGTGGCTGGTTACGGATATATTTTGAAAATACAGCCATCAGGAATTCTTATATCTTGGAGGGAGAGGAGGCAATGATGACTCCATAGTTTTTATTCCCAACAACTGTTAAGATGAAGCTGTCATCATCTGTAACTGGGAAGGCTATAAGTTGAGCAATGTGGAAGGAGAAAGATCAAGAAGTGTTCTAATATATTGTATTTAAAAGGAATTCATATATCCAAAAGGAGACATCAAGTAGGCACTAGATAAACATGCGTGGAGCTTTGGAAAGAGGTGGAACAGAGATATAAATATGTAAGTCTTCAGCATACAGATAATAATTAAAGATATGAGACATGATAATTTCAAGAGTAGAAAGAAATCAAAGATTTCTTAGGGGCACTTGAACATTAAAAGATCAAAGAGAAGAAGCCAGCAAAGGAGACTGAGAGGGAGAGGGGAGAAAGCAAGCTAGAAGAGAATGGTGTTCTATAATGGTGTTCAAGTATGGCCAAGTCCTGTGGAATGGATGGTTTAACATAATGAAATATATTAATATAATCATATTAACATAATTATTTTGACATCATTAGTAAAATACTAGTAAGTCAAAAAGAAAAATTGTATCATCATCTTAACAACTGCCAGAATGTTATTGGGTAAAACCAAAGGCTATTTAGAAAGATATGAGATCAACTAATAACCAACAACATACAGAACAGTGAAATAGTGAAGACATTCTCATTGAAGCCAGCCATAAGAATGGGATGCTTGCAAGGATTACCTTACTTATTGTCTTTCTGTAAATTCTCATGAATGACATAACATGTGCCTCTCTATAGGGAAAAAAGAAAAATAATAATGAATTATATATATAAGAATACAGGACACTATGGTTGTCTACTTAAGAATCTTTAGAAACTTCAACTCCAAAATCCTAATAATTAATGAAAAAATTAAGTGAGGATCCTCGTTACAAAGAAATTAAAAAAAATCACTATAAAAAATAACTAGTCAAAAAATCTAAAGGTTCCATTTTTTTTTAAAGATTTTATTTATTTATTTGACAGACAGAGATCACAAGTAGGCAGAGAGGCAGAGAGAGAGAGGAGGAAGCAGGCTGTCCGCAGAGCAGAGAGCCCGATATAGGGCTCGATCCCACGACCCTGGGATCATGACCCGAGCCGAAGGCAGCGGCTTTAACCCACTGAGCCACCCAGGCGCCCCTAAAGGTTCCATTTTCAGTAAGAGCAAAGAGATAAAATATTTAGAAAGAGAAGTTAATATGATAAAAATGTGGTTACTGGAAGTATCAGTTTTAACTTTAGCCAGAAAGAATATGACACTAACCTGTGTCACACAAGAGATCAAGCATAGTGGCCTGCTTTAGTCGTTTTCTCAGCATCTTTATAAACCCATAACTGGAATCACCTGCCTTTTTAACTTTCCCTTATGTTGTGGGACCAATTTTGTTTTTGGTTATCTCCCACCCTGGTAGTAGTCATTTCTCTGATTTAACTAGGTATATGCTATTGTCACCATTATTTCTGAACAAGAATATACAGCTTTATAATATAACCATGCATTTTCAAAGCCTCAAATTTACTTACCCCTTGACTCTTTTTTATTTAGTGTATATTTGTTGTTTTAGCTAGGAGGTCAAAACGAAATCTCTAGGGCCATTGAAGTGATATGGAACTTTTCAATAAAATATAAAATCACCTAATAAACTTTACATGATAACAAGTCATATTTGGAAGAGTGAGCCTTAGAGAACATCACAAGTTTTATCTCAGACCCAAACAGACATATGAAACTCTGGAAATATTTCCAGGAATTGTGATGGAGTTCTGTTAGAACACTGGATCTAGATGTATAGTTTTTCTGAGATCTCTTCCCCATGAAGAATGTGTCATGGTCATGCATTACATTTCAGAGAACAAACTTTGAACATTCATGATCAGAAAAGAAAACAAGCAAAAAGGATTCAGGTTGGACACCTGAATTCTAGATCTGCCTGTGGATCATCATGCCTTACAGTTAGTTGTGTAGTACCTTCAGAGAGAATCTTGATTTTCTTATCAGACATGTAAGGTTGCACAGAAGCAGAGTGAGTGTTACTATCCTTACTTGTTGTAGAAGAGGAAACCTAGCTTTTTAGAGATTAAAAGACTTGCCCAAGGTAAAAAAGCCAATGAATAGCCAAGTCCAAGGTTGAAGAAGGCCTCCTGACACCAAATTCAGGATCTTATCACTACATCTTCAGACCCCTGGCCATCCATTTCACCTCTCTCAAGATTCAGTTTCCTCATCTCTATACTATATATATATATATTTAGTATATTATATAGTACTTCTGGGTCTAAATTATTTGTGCTATACAGAAGTTAGAAAAGGAGGTTTATATCCTATGTCTGGCCAGTGAACAAAAAAAATGTCCTGACTTTTTTTTAGATCTCCTATATATCCTTTCTTAATCTTTGGCATCACCAGCCTAATCCTGATCCTCTAATTATAATTTTATATTACCAAAACCTAGCTGGTTTTACTGCAGAACTAATTGCATGATGTAGATGGTACCAATAATCACAACAATATCTACTCAAACACTTTGTGATGTTTCCCCACATGCTACCACTGAGCCATCAATGCTTCCTGTCTCACTACATCTGAATCTCATCTCTTCTGTTTGGTGTTTTGAACCACCAATGGTTCCCGTCTGCTTCACGACATCTCCTCTGTTTGGTGTTCAAACTCCCTGTGATCTGGCCCCATCCCATTTATCTAATTTTACTTCCCAACTGTACTGCCTTCAGTTATTAGACCAGTATTCTTGCCAACCAAAGAAGCCAGAGTTCATTTCCACATTGCTATCTTTGGTCACA